>JARGYV010100617.1:0-17155 GCA_029532675.1 Ornithodoros moubata
ACAACAACAATAAATGATGATGATGATGATGTGGGGAAATTCGCCACTCCTGGTGCGGTACCCTACCCCATTGCCACGGTGTGCGAAGGGAGTAAATGAGGATGATATAAAGTACGATCAGGGCTGCCTTTCAACTCGGTGGGTCTCGGTTGTCTACAGAGGTAAAATTTCTCCTTAAAGGCATTCTTGCAACGAATAGCGAAACAGGAGACGAGACGGACAGCCTTATTCAACAAACTGATTGTTTTCATGTTATACCGTACATAATTCACTTCTGTTTCACAGAACGTAAATATGTTCAGAGGGAGTGCCAAGCGTGGGTCGTGAGGAATGATTACTTCCGAATAGCCAAGGAGCAGCTTCAGAACGTAAAAAATAAATAAATAAATAAGAAATAAATACAATAGAAGAAAAAGCGAACAGCAATTAGGCCCCTCCAGCCTGAGGCTGTGTGCACGGATACCTACTATCGCTGAGCATAGAGTGTGCTTACTGTGCCGGCTATCTATCGCGTTCCTCGGTTCAAGTATTCTCCATTGCGGAGGAAATCTATCGGGTTTCCGCGGTCTTAAATACATTGTATCGAAGGACTGTGTGGACTCACGATCGTGATGTACACGCTGTACAAGCTGAGTCTGCCGGGAACACTGCACATGAAAGTTAGATGCGAATGAAGAAGAAATACCCCCTTTGTTTTGACTAATATATAGGGGTGCTCCCCTCTGCTTCTATCAGGTATATTTTCCTTCTCGTATTTTCCGTACGGTTGGAAGGCCCTCTTTCTATGCATATAGTTTGACGCTCAGTACGTTGCACAATCACAGGGATATGATGGGGGTTGACTCCCAGCTTTATTTTTAATTTCGGATTTCTCCGAACAGGTTGTCTATGTTTCCTTTTTCTTCTTCTTTCTTTTTATGCAAGATAAGCCTTAAGTACTGAAATTAGTAAACACACCAAACTCCCTCCTCAAGTTCATCCGAAAGAAATGTTTGCAAGAAGCACCCGCAGATGAATAACGTCGGCGTTCCAACCAGGACCGCGTTCTTCCATTTACTGCCCAAAGAAATATACACGAAACGCCGCACAGGCGTCACTGATAAACCCTCCCAGAAAGCAGAGGCTGCAGCGACACGCACACGTATAGCTTAAATTAATGAACGTTGCCAGCCTTTTAAAATGATGCCACCTTGAGGACAGCTTTATCGCGAATGATAACACAGCGTCAGGACGCTTGTGGTTTTTCAGACGGGCCCCCTCTCTAGTGAATGCTCATTAAGTTGACTGCGGCGCAGCACTGCAGTTAGATTACAGCCTGTTTACAAGTATATAAATATGGATAGAGGCGAAAGCGAGAACGGGCCCGTTATGCTGTGGTGTGGAAGCTGACGATAGCACATTTTGCGCGTGTAATGACCGTGCTGCACAAGACGCATTGCCCCGAATTAACGTTAGATGGTGATAATCACTAGGTTTGCTCTATGGGAGCTATAATTGCCATCCCCGCTCGGACAGTATGTGTTCAAGCGGTGTCGTCGATGTGGCTTATATAGAATGTTGTGGGACGGTAGTAGCTATCATTTCAGAGGACGCTGGACACGACTGCCGTTTAGGTGAATGCGGCTCGCGGTGGCCCCAGTAGGTGCCGCAAGTTTTATTTTGTTTACCTGACTGTATGGGTTACATACTGGGTTGCTTTTGCGGCGCAATCGTCCTTTCCATGCGACGTTGTAAGTCTTCTGTACGTGTGAACTTTGTATTACTCAGTGCTTTGAAAATACCTATCGGTTTTCAGTCCCCCTCAGCGATGTCTTCGCGTCCCCTTCAGTTGTCAGTGCAATTATGTCTATGTGCGTTACGCACCCTATTTCCTTCAAACCCCGCTCTTTCTTTTTATGAGTACGTTATTT
Organism: Ornithodoros moubata; assembly: GCA_029532675.1. NCBI lineage: Eukaryota > Metazoa > Arthropoda > Arachnida > Ixodida > Argasidae > Ornithodoros > Ornithodoros moubata. The sequence continues at coordinate 1,911 of JARGYV010100617.1, forward strand.
TCTACTACTCCATTTTTTTTTTCCGCCTGTTGGAAAGCGCGCCTGTGGATATATCAATCACTATACAGCGGTCAGCCAAGAGGGAGTATACAATGTGAGTCGTTGCTTCACTGAGTTTGACACGTCTGCATGTCTCAATATAAGGCAACACTAAAGACACACAAGAGCAGCTATACAGTGCAGTTTGCTGTCGATAGTGCTGTGAAGAAGGAAAAGAAAATGTCTGAGAAAGCTGTTAGTTTCCGAGAGAGCGCAAGGCACAGACGAGAATTTAATTTAAATTTACGTCAGCGATGACATATTGCAGAGATGGATAGGACCACGGGGAGTTAGCTGCTCTGCCACTGAAGGGGGGACATGCACAGACCTTTGGTTGGGACAGGAAACAAAAAGTAAGAAATTAAAGTAAATAAATCTTGACATGTTTTCCCTGCTGAAGACAGAAAGAAAGTGCAATGAACTGCACGCATATTCGAATAGGCAATTCTTCTTTAAAAAAATATGAGGGTAGAGAGGAAAATATGTCACCGAGGTGCAAGAATATATATATTAATGCCGCCTCAATGCTTAGCCCAGATAGGTTTATCATTCCGATCATTTATTTTACTTTTTACTTTCTTACACATACAAACATTTCTTCAATATTCCCTTTTTTTTTTTTTTCACATATACCAACAAATCCCGCGTTCAATGCTTTCCACGAAAGCAACTCCCCTTAATGGGCATCAACTGTGGATATATAAAACCATTATATCCGTGCCGGAACAGTCAATTGTGACACTGATGCGAGGGCCGGACTTCTTTTAATTCCGCTGCCTATAATTGCCTAGTTCTTGTTACTCTGCGTCCAGGGCTGATGACAGTATTATAGAGCACCTTTTGTCATTGTCGCTTACACTGAATTCTGTCGTTCTGGGTAGCCAGGCCAGCAGCTGCGCAGTTTCATTCCTTTTACCGTCTGTCTGCGTGTGGTCATTTCGAGGGCACTTGTGTGTATGGATTTTGTGGATGACGTTTGATGGCGTACGTGAGTGCGAACGATGACTATTCCTAGTATTTTGCATGGATTCGTCATGAAGCGGGAAAATGTAATTATGCACCATTCTTGCTATTTGTAGTCGACTATGAGGCTGAAACTTGCAATTTAAACTTTCGGATGAGCCTTGCTGGTGAAATGTCTTTTACTGTGACGGGTATATCTCAATCATTCCAGAGGACTGTAACGCTCGCGCGTATAAACTAATCCTCAAGGCGATTAATTAGTCCCGTACTTGTCGGGAACTTCATGAACGTGCGGGTATGATATTTGATGTAGCGTTGTATTGAGGCTGGAGGTAGCTTTGCACGTATGGTCTTAAGAAGACAGTGACGCATTCTTAAAACTTTGTAATCGCGTACAGCTTAGATCATATACCGTCGAGCAGCTATAGGTTTGGCATCTGCCTCTCATGTGCTTTGCTGTGGGCTCAAATTTATGCCAACAGATCCTTGCATTATACGAAAACGAGACGAAACCTCGCCTATACCGACAGAGTCGCGCCTGAAGCCATTCAACGAGAATACAACGGTTCAACGCCCTCATCCGTCGTATAGAAAGCATTCGCTGTGTGCGTCCTTAGGAGCGGGGAGGATACCTGAATCACTCTGCACGTAACGACAATCTTTCTGTCAGGAATTGAAAAAATGTCAAGTGGGCCAAGGCCCGACGAAGGTTGATTTCTGAAGCCGGAGACAATGGAAATGCGGTGACAATGAAACAGAGGGTGTACAGCTGCCTCACGATAACCGGAAGGCGTGGGGACACATCATTGGACTGTTGGCTTACAGGAGAGGGCTTCCCCTCATGACTGGATGTCGTGAACGTGGAGACCTTGCGTCGGACGGTTCTCAAGAACGTCGCGACTTATTATTGCTCCAGGTTAGTGCGCACTGGTTAAGTGAGGTTATAACAGCTTATTCGCCCGTTTAATGCGCTAGAAAAGTAATTCAGTTACTAAGCTTGAATACAGGAGACGTCGCTTCAGATAAGAAAAATGTCGGCTTGCCATTTTTAGCTTTATAATATTATTGACAGTAACAGCTACGCAATGTTTGGATGTTTACGATAATATACGGGTATTCTACCCGTGTTTAGCTGGTACCCCAGGAGAATTTCGGCACTTTGCTTTCCATGCCTTCAGAAATGCCCACACCCATAATCACCAGATGTCGTTGTTTCATGCACATGTGCGATCGCCTGGTATCCCTGGTGGGTAACATCTAACTAGTCAGCAGTTCAAGCTGGCTATAGTTCAACCTCAGACGAAGATTGTGAAAATCATAAAAGATGTCCGCAGTCGACGAAGCGATAGCACTCATAAAGTGTTATTTTTGTGTATTAACATTCAGCAACGTCTTCTTAAAGGCAATGTGATGCCACATTCACACACAAAAAATCGCTTATAAAGAAAGGCGTTCGAATTCGTCAGTAATCGGTGCAGCGTACGCGGACAGAGAAAAGCGACGCATCAGTTCACCTGGGATGCCGGCCGTCCGCTTCATCTGCGCGAGACGCTTATACTAATAACGTGAATACCTGTCCCAACCAGCGTTGTGTAATACCGATATCCGCCTCCGAGACAGGGTAGGGTCCCTCGGTCAGAGAGAGATCGCCGTTTTATTACGCCAAGCCGGTTTTGTGCCAGCGGAAGACAAAAGAACCGACGAAGTCTCCGCATAAAAAAAAGAAAAAAGAAATGGCGACGCGCAAGACCTGCTTTATGAATTTCGTTCGTCGTTTGAGTGCTTTTCTTCGAAGTCGTTCCACGGGAGAAAATAAAGATGCGAAACAAATTCCTCACTAAACATGGACATGCCATTACATACACGTACTAGCGCTTGCATAGCGTGGCGGTGGCGGCGACACGAAAATCGTTGCCAACCGAGTAACGTTCGACCGGGCCTTCATTGATTGGCTAGGTCTCTTTCGCCCGCTTTTTTTTTATTATTTCTTTTCACTGGTCGTCTTGTTCCTCTCACTTTTGTTCCCTGTTAATAAATTTTTAGTGTTACAGTCGTGCTCTCCTCGTAGCCTTCTCGCGTTCGTAGCATTTACGACCTCGGTTACGATTGGAGCGGCATCTTGCGGAGAGGAGAGCAAAAAAAGAAAACAGCGCGTTCGAAGATTAAGGTGTGTACCCGCGCGTGTGTGTTAGAGGTAAATTAGCTTTTAAAGTACGGAGAAATGGGCAAGATGACGCATATTTTTCAAACGACGTTGCACTCTTTTCTTTTTCTGCTTCTTCTTTGAAGGTGCTCATGTCTGGTGCGAGTAGAGGAAAAGATGTGGTTCGGACAAAAGCTGTCGGAACTTGTAGAGTCACGCCTGCGAACCATATGTCGCCGATCGTGCAGCTCCATAAAGATATCTCTGGCCGTTAATGTTCGCAGCTTTTCGACCAATGGGCTTGTTCTTCTTGTTCTCTGCAAGTTGTTAAACTTTTAGTGGACGCTCAGCTTGTCTTCTGTTTTAATGATCGCTACCGTGTGTTGCCTCCGGAGTCCTCATTTTTCTCTTTCGAAGCTTCATTATTCAATCAACACAGCGGCATGTTCTCCGTATGCACATGAGCACGTGTTTCGGCCTGATGTGTTTAAAACCAAGAAAATATAAGCATGACCTACTTGTGGGTTTCAGGTTCAAGGTCTAGAAAACAGCACAGTCATGAACAGCCATTTTCTGAATGATGTAAATGTATGACAACGGCTCCACGCTTCTCCCTCTTACCCCTTCCTCCATATCATCTGTTTGAACAAATACCATACTGCCTAGGTTTAAAACAGATACACAGCACGAAACCCCGCTACCATGTTCACGTCTTTCCGAAAGCATCCGTCCCATTTAATTGCCCAGGCCTACAAAGCATCCTTCCAGTAGACCCTGAACGAGCAGCAGCATCACCCAAGACGACCCTGACGTGGCCCATTCGTCTGTGTTTCAGCTCCAGCATATACAAAAGGCCCGCGTGATGGAGAAAAATTTAACGAGCACCGTACGGAATTTCACGCCCTACACACAACCTCCGCGGCTTTTTATCGGTTCCAGCTTATTAAGAAGCTGGAAACAAGGCGGACCCCCCTCTCTCTTTCTCTCTTCCACTAAAGAGTTTTCCCTTTATGCAGCAGCTTCGCTTCTCTCCATCCGTAGCGCAGACACTAAAGCGACGCTTGCACGACGCGCGAGAACACAGACTGCAAGCAAGCGGGGAACGAGTCACGATTTTCGCGTTAGGACCATCGTTGTCGTGGCCGCCTCTGGGGAGGTTTCCGTGTGTATGCCTGTGCACTGTTTTCTCTATTACATGCCTCTGGGAGGCGGACCGTGTTTGTGTCGTTGCCGAGGAAATTATACTTTTGGGTCGTCTGTGGCAGTGTTGCAAAAGCGAAGAAGCGAAATCATAGAGGTCATGATGCGGCGAACACACACAGCAAGTACGATGTTGTTAGTTAGATATGTCATCAGCTCTCTATGCGCCAGTGGTGAATGTCTTCTGAAAACATGTGTAGGACAGCTGTCGTAGCTGGCTAGGGTGCCAGCTGCTTGTGGCTCTGTGGTCTATTATTTTTTTCCCCTTTTTTCTTGCGTTTTTTAGGCACACACAGTGCTTGCTGGAATTAGACAAGTATCTCATGTCGGGAACGCGCTGTACATGTCGACTGCTGATCGTTGATCAACACCCATTGTTACGAACGAAAAAGAAAAAAAAAGAAAGAAAGAAGAAAGACAGAGAGAGCAGGTGGAAACAAACTTGGAGCGCAGTTAAAGACGCAAGGATAAGAAAAGTTAGAGTGCGTTGCACCACAAGTGCGTCAAGCAGAGTTCGAGGAAACTGTCGCGGCACTTCGTCACATGAACTGCATGCCGGCAAAAAAACTCATTTTACGCTGCTCTGCTGCTAATTAAACTACCGTCGTGGCTTCATGCCTGTCACGTGATCACCCGGATCATATCTTCCTGGAAAGCGTACTGTTAAAGCTTTGCGCCTGCTGTATATACGTTGTTTCATTTACCGGGAACATTCCACCGCCTCATCGGAAGCGATCAGCCGTATACCTGAACGCCCGCAAAGAACGCCAGGCACCGCAAACGAACACCGAAGCCTCGGGCGGAAGCGGGAGTCTGACTGCAATTATCAGTCTTCAAACGTATACGAGAACGGGACATGACCTGTCAGAGCCAAGAACAAATGAAGCCGCGCTTCTCCAAGAATAAGCCAACGCAAAAGCAAAGAAACGACGAAATCCTGAACAAGGACCAAGACAGGTGATCTATCGTCTACGTGAGCGCCCCAGTAACGCCTGTGCGCTCTAAAAGTCATGTCGAACAGCACAAAAAGACCTACAGTCTGTATGCTCTCTAATTTTTAAGAAAGCGCGCGCCTTGAAACAGTCGTTTTAATTTCCACCAGGCTCCCGTGCGTTTGTTTCGTTTGCGAATGCACCATGTCGTTAGAGTCCGTTTTTCAAGCTCCCACCCTCCTCCTCCATGCACTGACCACGTACAGAGATGCTTTTGACTTATTTCCTTGTTTGACTTGCCACTGCCGCGCTCGGAGCGTGTCCTAGTCATTTGCCGTGGCACGTTGATTACTGTTTCATTGGCGAAGGCGCGTTGTTTTCGGTCTTTGCTTTCTCTCTCTCTCTTTTTCGCAGCTTCGTCTTGTCGTGAACCCGCCTGCGAAACATCCCCCGCCGCCACGTTAGGCTTAACAGCGGGGCAGGAATGTGCCTGACCTTGTGGGTCTGTTTGCAATGCATATCGAAGAATCGTGCGCTATGAAAGAGATACGTCACAAATACAGATGTACCCCCCTCTTCAGTCGGTGTGATTTATATGAACGGCCGTTGCGAGAGAGCGGTCGGAACCCCGCGGGTCATTTGTTTCTTTTCTGTTTCGGACTATCACTCGTAGCTATCACAGAGGGCCAGTGGGATGCCCGTCGAGGCTGGACGCCTCGGCCTCGGTGCGAAATTGCAGTTAATAACATGTCTTCCAAAGTTCCACGTCATAATATATCGGTAATTCGCTGTCACGACCACTCGCTCCTATCAGGCAGGGGTCGCCTTCCTTTAGCTTGGACGATGCAACGCCCGTCCACGAAGCTCCGTCGTGACAATGCACTGACGCCGCTTTGTCTGCTTTCCATTTTGGTAATAACCCGACAAGACTGAAATAGTCGTCCACTTTGAAACGCCACAAATCCATGTGCACAACTCAATTGGTGGTTGATATAAACGAGACAAAATTACAGATATCAATGCTGCAGTCGAAGCACAGATACAGCGAGCATGAGGAAATTGCCGCACCGAAGCCGCAATTGATGGCCATTCGGGTCTCTCATTTGAAGCTATCACACTGCTAACGTCGTAATCTAGGATTCTATTAATGGCACCGGAATAAGTTGGTAGGTGACAATCCCCGACGTCAACTCGTGCAAGCAACATTTTGTTACATGATACAGCCAGGGGAAATAGGTGAGACGCCAACGCCTTCTTACACGGACGCCATCCAATTTACATACCGAATGCTGTTGACGCCCGAAATTTTTCAACCTTTACGTTGTTGTCCGTCGGTGAGATGTGAACTGTTACGTTCATGTGGTTCTCTTCCCTTTGCACTCTCTGAGTGCATGCATCAGACCATCTGTCCACGAATTTGTGCTGGACTTGCAATGCTGCCGCTCGGGGCTCGTCCAACGTTCAATTTACCTGGGTTATTTACCCGCACCAGCGACTCCGAGAGAATATCACGTGACCCTGACCTTCGCGACGCTTTCGCGTCAACCACCTGCTTGACAAGGCGCTGTTCAGCGACGTGTTTTGAGAGGAAAAAACTACAAGCTTCAGGTTCAAATACATAATTGCTCTCCTTCGCACAAATGTTTTGCTTTTGATGTTTTTAACTTTTGATTCATGCCTTGGCGGGTCGAGTGTAGCGGCCTGATGTCGTGCGCTTTTCTGGGAACATCGTCTGCAATAAACGAACAATGTCGCGGAGAGGTTACACAACGACGTGAGTTTTTGTCACGTGACTTGAGCGGCTTCTGTCATCTTCTAAGAAAGGGCTAATTCTAAACGCACCATAAGTACTTGTCCTACACAACTACGCACAAGCTGCGAAGCATTCTCCTTTCTCTCTCCCTTACGCCACCACCTCTGCGAAACAAAAACACACAAGGAGCTATTCGGTGTTGTTCGGCAATAGCCGCGTGGCAACGTGGGTGAAATACCTCAGCACACACTGTCAGAATCACAAAACTTCGACATCTCTTAACTTCACGACAATCTGTGTTTCCACCCGAGAAAGACACTTTTTGACCAAATATAAAACACTCAACAAAATTACCTAGAAAGGGGGGAAATTATAGACACGAAGGGGGGTCTCGTTTTGAAAGACAGAAGAAACAGCCTCCCCTCCTCCACGCGCAAGTCATGACATCCTGATACGTCCGGAACTTAAATTGATCCACTCGAACCAGGCAGCAAATCCTCTCTACATACGCATTCAGCGCTATACGTACACGCAAGATTGAAGTAAGCGAAGCGGGCGTAATCCAGGTCCGGGTGTCTTTTGACAGGCGGCGCTGCAGGAAGTCCTCCCACCCTTGATATCGTGCATGTGTACACCCCTGGTCGCTGTCAACGAACAGCTAAGTCTCTAGATCGACTGCACGCATGGCCTGTATATCTCCTCTTGTACGACATCAGAGGGAGTCAAATGCCTGTCTCCAATGAATGAGGGCGAAGAAAGTTCCGAGCGTCAATTAATATGTCGGCTGAAGCTGCCTTCTTGCCTTTGGAGTTTCGACATTGTTTGCGTGCGGGACTGGCTTTCATACTTTATTGTGCTGTGTGTTTCGCTTCTTAATGAACAGGCGTTTACGGAGTGGCGCGAATGACGGACCGTCCAAACCACTGAACCAGTTTCAGCTAATGAAGTATAGAACCGCTTTTTGTATACGCTTCGAACGGATAGGGATTGGTAAGAATGGGTTGACAGGTCGAGTACTAGTTTGTAAGCAGTTCGTGAATATTATTAATGGACTTGTGGCTATACATAGAGGGAGACCTATGATCTTGTGGAAAACATTTACCAGCCTCTTTTATTGACCGACTCTTGACCACTGCAGCGCTCAGAATGCATCCACACATTACATATATGCTCAAGCTACAGTCTCCAGATTACATCATTGGCGCTTACTAACTGTCCCCTGGATCGATACCAATGTCCCTGAACCCTGTTCCTGATCAAAGAGTTCAAAGCCGTTCTAAGCAACTCTCCTGAATCAGCACGTAAAAAGAGCCCCACTCCATGTGGTCCCCGAGATCAGCTTGCAACTGGATAAAGTTCGTGACCGACTTCTCGTACGTGCGTCACTATTAACCCTCTCATACATAGCTCCCCTCCCTTCCACTTTTACCCTAACCATCCATAGAGACACGCGATCTTATCATGCACACAAGCCTCTGTAAGGACAAGCAAATTTATAACCCATCCTCCTCCCAGAATTCCACGAACTCAGAGTCGGCTTTAGACTTTCGCTTTTTGTCTTCTTCCTCGCTCGTACGTCGTTCGCTGAATTTACGAACGGCAAGCCGTGACCGACCGCGAGTCCGCAGTCCGTTTCGTGACTGGGACGTGACTGAGACCGGGGTCACGCAGGTCGACAGCGACGCGGGGTCAACATGGCGACCCTTGGGGTCACGGTCGGGGCTCGAGCGTGCATGCAGCGGTTCTTTCAGAAGGCGAGGCCCTCAACTGGATTGAAACCCGATAGTGGGCACTCCGTACACTGTCCTCCCCCACCGGCGAACAACTTGCGTCGCCGCGTCGTGGACGAGAAGGCACGTGATAAAGTGCGTTTGCGGTTCAGGTTGGAATTTGAGACGGACTTTGAGCGCTCTAGGTGAAGGTGAGGAGGTTTCAGAGGCAGGAGCTCACTAGTGCTCTCCAGGTTTCCTCTTATTTTGTTCTTATTACTTATGAACAAGTTCATGATGAATTTGCTGTGCGTGATGGCGACATGGTAGCTTGATGGAGTGCTGTTGTGGTGGAATTAAGTGATGAGAAGGTGTTCAGCGCTTGGTGACACGGGTGGGGGAAGTTGAGGCTCAGAGATTGGCCTGACTCACGTAGTCGGCTGTTGTTCTTCCCACGGCCACCGAGAAAAAGCAACTGTTGGAATGTGTGCATGCAATATTGATGGATGATGAGGGCGAGACATTCCAGAGTTTTCCTTTCGATGCTCAGTGTTGCAGCCTCTCTCTAAACTACTCAGGGCTGGAAGAACGCGTTCCAGTTTGCATGCTTAGGCTATGAAAGTGCTCACATTTCGCTGGCGCTTTCCACATTAGGTATTGTTGCGCTGCGACTAGCAAAATATTTCACCTGTCTACCTTTCCACGGACTGTGTTGTGGAAACCACGTTACAGGGCCGGATACACCAAGCTTTAGCACAGCACAGAAGTAGAAGAAACCAGCAGACAAATTATCCTAACACTAGCGTCCAAAATTTGCTCAGTGCGAGCCACACTGCAGAGATAAAAGCGAAGAAGATAAAGAAAAAAAGAAAGGAAGACAGACCATACCGAACCGATCTCTGACAGAAGGTTGGGGAGAGTGGACGAGGAAAAAAAGAAAGAGTATCGCAACTCACCCATTGTTTTATTCATGGCGAACCGATCGGTGCGCCACCTGTGAGCGAGTTAAGGAACTTGGACGGGTGAGGACACAGCGCGTGCCTGGAAGCAGGCAGGCAGGCAGAAGAGAAGAGTCGAGCGTAAATTAAGCACACTACCTCCCTCGCTGGGATATTGCGAGGGAAAACAAAATTAGCGCACTGCCAGGGAAGCAGCAGCCGACGCCGAAGGGGTTTCGGCTAGTCAATAATGAATACGGCCAGCAGGAAGGGGAGTGTGATTTAGGCAACGGGTTGCAGCCCTGCACAGAGCAGATGCGCACCTTCGTTCGTCCGGGCTCGGAATTCTGATGAGCAAGATGAGATGGATGAGGGGAAGATGTGCGAGGAAGAAGCCTTTCGATATCTCGATATAGCATAGAAGTCGAGGTTGCATCTCCCATGTCTGGCACGCGCATGCCGAGGGAGGTTTGTTAAGATGCGCTGCGATACTATTAAGGAAGCTGAATAATAGATAGTCCCGTATGCTGGTCTTTCCTGGCAATTGATTTGAAGTGATGAGTCAGCCGTCGTGCCACCTTCCCTTCTTGAACTGGGCTTCAACGGTGCAGCTCCACTGTTGGCTTTCTTTAGAGAAAGCCAAGTCGTGTTTGGTAAATAGTTTACAGCAACCAGTTTTCCTCTTCATCCGACTGGTACATCGGCAGGTGATCACTCAGTTGCTAAAGATACGAGCTTTCGTTTCAGTGAGGTGTTTCAACATTGTGAAGGTATACAGCAAGCTGCGGAAGTAGGACTGGTACCACTTGTTAAAGCGAGCAACTCCCACGAGTGCCCTTTGGTCGGTCTGGCCCATGCCCCCTGGACTCAACCTTCGTCTGCTTTCATAAGCAATCAGCTGTAAAGCCTTTCCTGCTTCTGGCAGCCTGAGTACCCCCCTTCATTAATACCTACACCGAGCGCGGCCAGCATGACTCCCCTTCTCGTAAGAAGATACACATTAACGAGGAGTCCGCGTACGGTCTGTCACTGCAATGGCCAGTTGAATGTTAATTCCACATTTACATACCTATTGGCTGCAGCATTACGTATTCCTTCAAGTCCTGCCTACCCGCTCCATGGTCAGTACTGCACTGAACCTCCGTGCACGGCATAGCAATGAGAACTCGTCTGGGCTTTAAGATATGCGCTCTTGAAAAGGTTGGGCCGCAAACACTTGAGAAGGAAGAACGTACCCGTGGGGCAGAGCATGCTGAGAATGCGGACGAAGTGGCCGGTTAATATCCGCTTATCCTTTTATTCCTTTTATCCGCTTAATGACTTAGTTTTATTTTTTATTTATTATTACTATCCTTTCTTGCGTGGGGTGTATGCAGTACAGTCATAGTGCAGATACAGTGTGCAGTTGAGTGTGCGCTTTATGAATGACGTCGTGGTCATCTATCATTTCATGTCAAACGCTTCGACAGGGGCGACGTCGTGCGGTTGTTATCGGGCATTGTCGTACAGGTGGGGGCGAATGCGATAACGATGAATTTGTCATTTACGATATCTAAAAGGCCGTGACTCCTCTCTCTCTTCAATGTCACTTGTATTTATAGCTTTGATACCTTTACAATATGTTTAGAATATCTTGGAAATTATTATTTTCAGTCAGACAATTTCGTCCAGCGCTTATTGGTTCACTGTACACCGGTGTTATCTCACACCTGTGGAATCTCACAGACACACTAACACCCGCATCAAGTGAATTAAAATTAAAAGATAAATTATAACGTGGAACTCGAGGACATTCACATCCTTGTTTAGCCTTTTGAGTTTCGTCCTCGTCCGCGTGAGATCATTTAATTCTGCTTGCAGAGTAGCTTGGCACTTTCCATCGCATTATGCCGCCAAATGTAACAGAAAAGGCTAAAAAGTAAATAAATAATAAACAAAGGGTTGAAAGAAAGAGAATCAAAGTGAAAGGGGATAAGTAGATTGGAGAAAGACAAAAGCGTCCTCCAACAGTAAGGAAGAAGAGGAAGCAAAACACGGGATGCCTTATTTATAGGGAACGAAAAAGGAAGAAAGCCTACTATAAACAGAGTCTTGGGAAGAAGAGGGGAACCCCCTTTTGTGGTCGTTTTGGGAATCAACCCGAAAGAAAGAGAGGCAAAACACAGGCGAGGAAGGCCAAAAACCGCAGCCAAAACAGGACCATAAATTAACGAAAGAAACAGGAAAAGCGACAAAAGCGGATGATTACACGTTGGGACGGAGTGGTCATTTACGTGGAAGGACGACATCGATCAGGCAAGGGAGGAGAAGCCAACGGGGTAAAGCCGAGATACGGTACCCTGTGGAACAGTTGGGCTGCCGCTATTTCCCCGTACACCAGCCGTCGGTACAATCTCCCCTTTCATTAGCTCGCGTGTGTCGGTCCCCCAAGTCCTTTTCTCCTACCCGTAGAATGCTAACGGAGCTGGTCACTGATGTGAAAGTGTGAGAAGCATACAGTGAATGGTCGCTCTCTGAAGTATATCACGCATGTCTCTTCAGCTCTTTGCGGTTTACCTTGACCACGCACACAAATAAAAGCTCAATGAATATTCTGCTTATTCAGGACGGTACTAATCGTTAAATACGACACACACCCGAATAACTAATGCAGTGTTCTTCTCGCGACCTGGACTAACAAATATTCCAAATTATATTTAGCTGATACCGTTATACATGAAAACGTAGAGCGCCAGTGTTTCTCGACTTGTCTTTCAATTGGAAAGAGCGTGCGACAACGATTTCAGTACATGCTACTGAATCAGTTGCACGCGCAATCGTGTGAGAGGAGCTTCACAGAACAGATGAGGCGGGCATCATGGAACGTTCTCGGAGCGATTTCAAGTTGTAGCAACCATCACTTGCAGGGAAAGGCTGCAGCACGATTTGGCCCATCTCCGTGTATAGCGACCCGTATCCATCGAAGGATGCCTTTACGATGCCGTAATAAACTCATAAATAAAGAGCATCATCCCTTTTTGGAACCTCTTCCAATTTCCCCATCTCGCGGGTAACGAGGCGTCGGGCCACTGGATCGCCGCCAGGACCAAGGGAAGGAAGCGGCAGCTCCAGGGCCCTTGGGATACGGTCAGGATATATAGGGTTGAAGGGCCGCAAAGCCGCCTTGCTGACCCTAAGGGAAGAAGAAAGGTCAAATTGCTTATCACCTCCCGCGGCCCCAAAGGGACGACGGCTGCCCCTTTTATATTGTAGGAGGAATTATCCTTGCGGTTTTGCTCTCGAATGGGAGAAGGTGCAGGTGCTACCAGTTTTTGCCCCTGTGATGCTAGGATATTGTGTGAAAGTATTCGAACGCCGTTTGAGGATGAACGCCATTTCAGGATGACTAGGCTGCTTAAGATAATTAATTTGTACTCATTTTACTTTCCAGGCGATTCGATGCACAGCTCCTGGATGTGGATGTGAGTGTTTTACGCCCGGAAAAAGCGGTCACCGGTATTGCTCTTCTTGTCAACACGGCTGGGTCGCTCACGGTAAGTGGACTTCCCACAGTGTACGGCTGGGAGCGCTGAGCACCAGCTCGACATAGCGTGCGCGGATCATTTTAAGTTAAACGTATTCAACTTGACACGTATGAAAACATGAGCGACACGACCTTTCCACTAGCGGCAGGATTCCCTGCCGACCTCAAAAGACACAGAGGGAAAAGAAAGCATTCGTTCAGACACCTGTCGTCACGTGACGCGTATCCGGCGCATAGCAGACGCCTACAACCAGAATTGTTGCTATCGCAGCACATATGCACCCTCTGCTGCCAGCGGATATCAAGCGGGGTGGTCTAGCACAGGCCAGGCGCGGCCGACGATGATGCCCGCAGGCCCAGCAGAGGGACCTCCTACCAGTCTCGCTGTCGTCAAGTCGAGAGTATAGAGTCTAGTCCAGAGTATATGTACACCGGCACGGATCTGGACCCCCTCCATCCCCCCTTTTTCATCTTCTCTTCGTGAAAATGGGAAGAAAGAATTAAGAAGGAGCTTAGTCCCTGTAAGTGCTGTAGAGTCCCTGTAAGCAGCGACCGTAGCGCATCTTTCTTCTCTTTTTCATTCCGAGCTGAACAGGATCAAAGTTTAGGTGCTGGATCGGGGAGGGAGGAGGGTTTACGGTCTTTCATCAACTTGCAAATGAGTTTGGGACGGTCCCCGTACAAGATTGTCTTCGCCGCCCCTCCGAGCTTCTTGCCCTGTTGTTCTCCCCGCCAAGTAATGCTGTTTGTTTTGCTTTTAATGGGAAATGGATTTTGTGGAGAATGGGAATTCGTGTCGTGTGAACGATAATGGCGTGTGTACATACGAGGTCTTGCCGATCGGGACGGTGCCTGTAGCTCACGAAGCGCGCGTCAAGTCCCTACGACACATTCATAGAGCGCCCACCTTGCATAAGTTAGCGACGCACAGTAAGGAAAATGGAAGCTGCGAGTGCCACGGCATATACTCACACCTTCTCTTTCTTTGTATCATTTTATTTTTGCAATCCTTCAGATGAAATGCTAAGAGTATAGGCACTTTAACGAACAAACATTGGAAAATATATATATATATATATATAAGGGGCATGGTGTTCGGTCGCAACAGCTTACACCCAGCAATTGTTCTGTGACTTAAGCAACAACGACTGCTTAGAGCGGACCCGGCTTTGCTGGCCAAGCATTAATAGCGGTTTTCACGACTGAAGGTCTGGCATCCAATTTCCCCTTACACTGTACCATGATTGTGTCAAAGAGATGGAACAAAAACGCCTTTGCTTTATATTCGTAGGCGCTCTAAATGAAGCTTCTGTTTCTTCTCCTCCTTGCAGTGAACCGCGCTGGATCGCAAAATGTTTAACTCGTGCCCCTTTCACACACCTTAAAAAATCTAATGTATCCCCTCCTCCATCACACTACTCTCTCCCTCCCTCCCTCCTCTCCCCCTCGCGCGTGCATTTCCCTGGTGGAGGCGGGCGTCAATTTTCCACTTTTTGCACGCTCAATTTGCGGCTGCTGCCTTCACTTTTTTTTTTTACATATAAACACCCTATTTCTTTCTCTCTTTTCTCATTTTGCCCCTCTTTATTCTGCCTCCTATGGGAGTATTGTGCACACATTCGGATAAGCCAGAGCGAGGTGACGGAGTTGACACTAAGTATTTAAACATGTATGGGTGGCAGTTTTTTTTTTTTTTTTTTGTATTTTACTCTTTTTGCAGTTCATAGCTTGCACATATAAGTCTAGTGTTTTAGCAGAATAACAAGTCCCGACATATTAAGGGTTGACTTTTCAATGCCCTTTTTCTTTTTATCTACTACAGTACACCTATAAAAGAAAGTAAAATGATTGGGCGGCTGGCATACGTACCCCAATAAAACCTGTCAGATAAAATCAGTGGATAGAGACTTGCGTTCGTATCCCGCCTTTCTCTTTCTGTTCACTGCCTTTTTGCTGCATGAAGCATTTGTTTTTTATCCCCCAGAACACAGCAGATCATGATCATCAAATAACTTCTGTGGGACCATCCCTACTCCTTAGGCTTA
>JARGYV010100622.1:0-12407 GCA_029532675.1 Ornithodoros moubata
GGCAACGCTGAATTGTGCTATGCACAATTTTATGAAGCAATACCTGCAATGGGTCCTGTCCAAGCTTCCCTGAGAGCAGCACAAGTGGGTTTGCTAAGGAAACAAACAGCAGCAATGCTGTGATCAACTGTCCAGCATTTGCAACATCAGCAGGCTTCTGCAGGTTAAGCCAATCAAATAGCTGATTCATCCTCCTTGTCAAGTTGATTGTGACTGCTGTAAAACTCCATTGCTGCTGCTACAGAGTTACTAAAAACAAATGGAATGGGTAATGTTCATGCTGCAGCAAGTAAATAACGTGATATTAAACAGCATACCTGCACGGCAAGCTTGACGTTCATCTTCTGGAACGCGTTCGGAAACAAATGCGCCTTTGTCAGCTTCGACGCAGTTCTTCGTACTCCAAGACAGTTTGATAATGCCGCTGGTCGACTTCTTGTCCACCTGGCAGCTCAAACATACAACGTCAATAATATCTACGTAAGTGATTAAATTCGGTGGCTAAGGGGAAAATGATTCTGTGAGAACATACCAAAAACTTTCCAACTTTTAGGAGATTGTTTCTCAAGCACTTGAAGATGTATGGCACATGCAGAAAATGTCCTCGTCCGTGCGCACAGGGTGTTCCAAGGAAGGTTTCGGTAATTCCTTCTCAGCTCGTACTCCTGAAAAACGTGGATCATGTTATTATTGACTATGTACTTTGTCTCCTTTTGCAATGCTGTCACAAACTTACCTAGAGCTTTCCAAGCTGCACGGTTGGTGGTGGAATTGTCAGAGCTTCCACTGACACAGCAGCCTTTTCGAGGTGTACTATGCACTGCAGAATGAGCTTTGCCAGCACAGAATGTTCCCACAGTCTGTGACCTAAGAATGGGCTGAACAAGAACGTGATGAGTGTCTTTCAGCTTGTCCATGCTCCGTGTGTGATCCACCTTGCCAAGCAATGTCATATTTGAGATGAACGTTCTTTCTGACGCTCATTTCATCAAACATGAGAACACCTGGAAACATATCAGGAAATATCGTAGAATCAGGATCGCGTGGGTCCTGGGAAGGCCTCTGCTAGCGTGTGGACTTTCTCTTTAAGGACATGGTCTGGGTGAAAAGCAAAGTGAGCTTTGAGGCTGCTCAAGTATGTGTGAAGGGTCGGCCAGAGGAAGCTAGCCGTTCTCCACGAGGAACACATACACTGCAGTGGACTTAATTTTCAACAGTGGACAGTCATAAATGCACTCGATGTTGTACCTAGCACAGATGGAAATTTAGTCAATTATGGATGTCAGCACTGTGGCTACTGACACCGAGTGCCAATGTACCTCATTCCTGTAGCTGCCTTCTTGATCATTTGGTCAACTATCAGTCTCTGTCGACGAGGCAGTGAGTCTGTACGAGGCACGTGCCAAGTCCGACAAGTAGAGTGCCAGCTTCCTCTGCAGGACCTTTCGCTGTGCATCCCGTAGCTTCCTTCTCGTGCACGCATCTGTCTCACAGGTCTTGTCATTCGTAGCTTCACTCTGGACTGTAACAGACAGTTCACTTTTTATGTTCCTCGTTCAATAACTGACAAGGCACACATAGCACCTAGGTATTTATAAGAGTGACCGGCAACATACCTTCAGGAGTATCAGAGAAGCTGTTGATTGTGCGGTTCCCTTTCATTGGTCGTTTCAGGCGTGTTGTCTACGCTGGTGCGTTTTCTTTTCGAGGGTGCCTTACTTGCAGATCGACATCTTTCGCCGCGGTTTCGCGGTGCTCAGATACTGTGGGCAGCCATCAAAAATCCTTGGCACAGTCACGAGGCATTACGACCTTCTTCGCTGCATTCGCCGCTGTTGCATCGCTTCCCGCAGGAGCAACAAGTGCCTGGCTCACAACAAATTCGTCCTCTCTGGTTTCCGTATTTACTCGCGTTTTAGCCGCACTTTTTTAACCCAAAAGCACATCCACATTTAGGGGGTGCGCCTTATACGCGGGGAAAAAACGGAACGAAACGCGAAAGGAAAAGGTGCACCACATGTACTTGTGGTTTCTTCAGACGAATCATAGTCCGCAGATTCAAAGGGCACTTCACAGGTCATCGCTCGAGTCCCGATCGTCCCATACAAGATCATTGATGGAGTCTTGTGCTGCTGTGCGCCTTATACGCGGGGAAAAGGAAAGTGCCTGCATTTTGGCACTCACTTTGGGGGGTGCGGCTTATACGCGAGTAAATATGAGTAAATATCAGAAGCGTCCAAGTGCTTTATCGCACACACGCGTCCACTTGGAGTCACATTTGAAGCGGGAATCTTCTTTCCGAGCAATTGCACGCTTCCACTTGTCTCGTTCGATGGAGTCGGCGGGCAACGAGAAAAAAGACAACTTTTCTCCGGAGTTGTCCGATCGGGACACAACATGTGCGTGGCATGACGCCAAGACCAAAAGCCCTGCTGCAGACACATGCATTTCGTTCACGCAGACGACAACACAGCTGACGACTTCTCCCCGCCCGCCTAGCGACACAATCGTGGCTGTCCCTACGCCTCCTATTGTACTCGGAATGAGTTTCGTGACCAGAAAGAGTACCAAGGTGCGACTTATAATACGGAAAATGCGGTAGTTAACGAGTACTTTGAGAATGAGCCAAGTGTCACGGGAAAGGCTTAGAAAACAATTGCCGTTCCAGGCCGGCGGTCCCGTCAGTCCCGGGGAGATTCCGGGAGATCCGTTGGACTACTTTGTGGTGATGCGTTGCGTGGGAACCCAGTCGTGCCCGGGTACCTCTTCCAGGTGGACCCAGGCGTGCACGTGCGTGACCGCTTCCAAGAGTACCCAGACGGGTCGTGTCCACAAACAGCTGTGCGTCCCGCGCGCGTCCCGCTCAAGGTAAATATGGTTTTCTTTGCCTCCTGCATTGTCATGGCATGGTTTTTGGTATTTACATGCGGGTTTTTTGGTATTTACATGCGGGTGTTTTAGTGTTTACATGCGGGTTTTTCGTATTTACATGCGGGTTTTTTGGTATTTACATGCGGGTGTTTTAGTGTTTACATGCGGGTGTTTTAGTGTTTACAAGCGGGTTTTTTGGTATTTACATGCGGGTGTTTTAGTGTTTACATGCGGGTTTTTTAGTATTTACATGCGGGAAATGAAGCCTGTTTTGTGGCTGTTTTAAATGTTGCCGACGTGTTTGTTTTGATTGGGTATTTCCTGTTTGCAGATGAGCAAGTTTGTCCCAGTCCTTTGGATTGTGGAAGAATTGAAGAAGACCCACGTATTGGTCTCTGTGGGATGCAGCCATGATAAGCAAACCTTGATAAGATGATAAGAGAGTGACAGAAGGAAAGGGAACAAGTGAGGTCACAGCATCTTTTACCATCCGTTATCTTTCGTTCATGTAAAATACTAAACATGCCGCTTTCAATTCCCATGTCATCACTAAGTCGACACAAATCGAGCGTATTAGATGCGCTGTCAATTAAAGCCTCTCGTCACTAAATAAAAAATGGGCTTAACATGTCTTTGGATATACATCAATTTTTAACATCAATTTCACGACAGCCGCGTCAAAGAGATCGTCTGCGTGATTTCGTCAGCTGACGTTGCGTCCAATCACTTTCTTCCGTGTCTCATTATTTTTAATAACGTCTCTGGGCTAATTGTGTACCGTGATAATAACAGGTAAAAATAATGATAAGGACCAGAAAATGTAATTAGATGCTTGACTCTTTCTCTGGTCCCGGGTAATATCCCAAAATTGAAGAGAGATTATTTATCTGTGTCGCTCCGCCTTCGTCCGATTGACGTACGTGGACGATTAGGCACCGACCGTGTCTCTAACTGAGTTTATGCACATTGACAAACGTCTAGTAACTGAAAAACATGTCGAAAACATGTCCCTTGACATGTGGAGTGTGCAGGAGCCATGTTTCATGTGGCACGTCAACGTGTCTCGTTCCCGGGCAACATCCCGGACCCGATGGTGTTGCGGGGATTTTGGGATTTTTCCCGCTTTGCTCGGAAACGAGGATCCGTTTAATTTGCACCGGGGGGGATATTGCAGTCGGGGATTTCCGGGATCTTTTTGCCCCTGACTGCCACCCTCGGTGTTGCTCCTTTTTAAAAAGTGGCAGGATCGTGCTTTGTTGTCCTACTCGAAATCCTTCCAAGGACACAGTATATTTGAAAAAGCTGTCCTGGAAGAGATGTCGAGAGGGAAAATCGTGGAAGGATTCCTCCCATCCGAGTCTTACCAAAGAGTTTGCCAAATGTTATCTTTACGAAACCAAAGTTCTTATTCCTTATTCTTCCTTATTCCTCCTTATTATTCTTCCTTATTATTCCTCATTATTCTGCCTTATTATTCCTCCTCATTATTCCTTATTCCTCCTTATTATTCATCCTGATTATTCTTCCTTATTATTCTTCCTTATTATTCTTCCTTATTCCTCCTTATTCCTCCTTATTCTTAAAATAGTTCTTGAGAATGATGGTGATCAGTTTGAACCCTTGCACCTGTTCACGTACAGTTGGCAGGGAACCTACACGACGCGTGACGTGATGTTCTGCGGATAACATCTCGCGACAACATTTGCTGGAAGTTACGTGCACTGGGTGTCACTTGACCTTCCGACCTTGAACAGTGTGACCTTGAACACTGCCTTCAAGGAGGCCGGCATCTTTGGAGAGACATTCTGGACCTCTTTCGGCACAATTTACGCCCGACTCACGTCGACGCAAGGACTCCGAGTTCGAGGAAGTCTCTTCCGCGGACGTCGAGGCCTGCGGATCTCTATCTCTATCAACGCTATCTGCTATCTCTATCAAATTGATCTCTATCTCTATCTGCTATCTGCTAACACTATCTGCTATCTCTATCTCTATCTGCTATCTCTATCTCTATCTGCTAACGCTATCTGCTATCTCTATCAACGGACGGGCACTCGAGAGTGGACTTTGCATTCCCACGCCGGGACCCTCCTGCCGAGCCTCGGGACAAAAATAATTCCCGAGGCGTCTCACGAGCGGCTCTGGCAGCTCCGGTGCCCGAGTACGTGACCACGAGGCGGACACTAATGACCTCCTAGTGCCATTATTTTAATTGTAATGCATTTCAAATGCGGTAACGGGTAATGGAATTTAATTGTGTTTGCAAGTACTTGACCCACGTATGCCGCTTTATGTGTAGCCTTGCATCGCAGTGAAAACGTAAAGGACATCAACAGAGGCGGATAAAGGTACTCGTTGCTTTGTGCGTTTCGTTTTTCCCGGGTATTTCATGTTCCGGAGCTGAAAAAGAGGGTCATTGAACTCGATGGCAGTGTTGGGAGTTGATGCACATGTTGAGCATGTGACTATTGTGGATGACGCCATGTGCATTCTCTGCTGAGGTAGGGCCACGAGTGTAACGTGGACGACCTCTGCACGAGGGAAGGACGTCCTAAGTCTCGGACAAGTGGAAAACGCTGGACTTCTCGTGTGGCGGAGGGAGTCCTTCGTACCGGAACGAACAACTGCCGACGGAACACGAAAATGGGGTGCCGGTACGGGACTCGTACGACTCGGTTCCGAGCATGTTGTCGTTAATCTCTTTGAACCGCTCTGTAAATGATAAAAGAAAGGAAATTGAGCGACCTTTAGGTACGGCCTGATACAAGTTCCTGAAAAACATGCTTGTCAACGTTCATGATATATTAGTGATAAGGTGTACCCTAGAACGAACTTTCCATCCTATTCGTCGGGAACTACTCCAGGATGCGTAACGTGGTACTTTGTTACGCTCTGTGGCGCGCCTGTGATCCTTGTCCTGCAGATTGCTGTCCTATTCTCGGCAGCAGCGTGTCCTGGAAGGACTTCCTTGTTGCCAGGTGCCTTGCTTCCACTTGTGGTCTCACTTATTTTGGCATTTTATGGGTCATCTTGATAAGTGGTGACCATTTATGGACGACATCCACTGACCTATTGTGGAGGGCAGTGGTTTCTTTTGTTTGGGGGGCTTTTGTTGACTTATTGACTTATTATGACTTTATTATTATTATATATGATTATATTGACTGACTTATTTATGGTTGACATTGAAGACATGAGCATTGCAGTGTCACTTCAGCAACCAAACAAAAAGAAGATACTGTATAAGTGGTTAAATTCGCGGGCTTAATAATTGGCGAAATCGCGAGGGGCCAGCATGAGGCAATTATTCGCGGAACCTTGAATTAGCGACGGCACCGTGCGTCGACCCCGTACGAGGCGTCTTTGGGGCTTTTCACCTTCGACTAACAACAGGACAACTCTGGACAAGTACTTAACCCATTTCATTCGCGGAGTAGAACTGAAATTGCAGTATAAGCGTGTAATAAACCGCGTACATAAGATGTCTCAGCGTCCTCGGCCTTATTCCTTTCTTGTATCTTTCCTCGTATTATTCCTTTCTGTTATTTCTTGGAGTATTTCGCGGGACTTTAAATTCGCAAAAAAAAAAGAGCGCGCGCGAATTTCGCGAAAATTAGTTCCTCGCGAAAATTATGACTTATACAGTAACCCATTAAATGTCATTGAGGCAAGTTTGGAGAACAGGCAAAATTGGACAAAGAGGTTGGGATTTATTTAAATTAATGTAAACGGGTCGTCGACCGGAGTTTGCGGACCAAAGCGTCCCGTAACGGTATTTTCTCATGTCGCGCTGCCTTCGGTATCGCAGTGGTAACGTGTCACAGCTCTGTGCTCAAGTTGGCGGGTTCGATCCCGGCCGAAGACTGTGGGGGATGTTGCTGGCACCGGAGATTCATCCCCAGGTGGTCCAAATTACCCCACCTTGGGGCATGTGCAACATGAACAGGCACGTTTAATACATGATTGCCCTCATGGCGTTGTCGGGGTCCTTCCCGCCTTTGTTTGCGAGAAGAGCAAATGCGGTTGTGCCCCAGACAACCACGAATGTCCACTGGATGTCCATACAACATTCGCAGCGGGATATTCGAATGTCCCACGGATATCCGCAAATATCCCTAGTAAATGATTTTGGAGGTCGCGGGGCTTTTCGGATTCAACACTTTTGCACGTCATATAGACATCCACAGTAGGTCCAACCGTGGATATTGGGCAAGTAAATTAGATATTTCTTCTAGATATTTCTTCTTTATATTAGATATTTAGATATTCTTCTTTATATTAGATATTTCTTCTAGATATTTCTTCTTTCTATATTTCGGTTCGGTTTTTTAAATTCGCACTCGAGAGAATTTTCTTCATTACTTATATATTTCTTCCTTTGTGATTTCTGTTCGTTTATGAGTGGCGACTTCTGCTGATGTTGATGAATCCGTTTATAGTCTAGGAAATATGGAAATGGTTATTAAATATAATTATTAATTAATATGAATAATAGTGTAGAGTATTAAATGTATATGTATTTTAACTATACTAGCAAAAGGCTAAGTTGATCCATATCGCGATCCCAACCCAGACGTGACGTCCGTATGACGTCATGGGATGGACCATAAGGAGATATCCCTTTTCCACAATTTGTGGGACATTGTTGGGATATCTGTAGAAGGACATCCATTTTCTAATGTTGTAGAGATATCCCAACTGGGACGTTGACATTGGGACCAAATTTGGATATGCAGTGGACATTGGTGGTTGTCTGGGCCGGACGAGGTTTGATGAAAAAGTCTCTTCCTAGCCCTATAAAAATGGAAGCAGATTCCAATTTCTGTCCTTGAAAGTCGTGTCCTTGGGAACATGGCTCCCATTCCTCGTCGTCCATTGAATCCTTGCCACTCGAAAGAAGAAGAGGTTGTCCTTGGGAACATCGCCCTAGGCCTGGCCAATCATCCGAAACGTCTCCGTTGCTCATTTTCCACACAAATTAAGCTTGATTTCTCTGCTCATGTTTCATGTCCATGGCGAAATCGGCAACACCTGTGACGACTGAGAACTACTAATCCCAGAGTAGATGGTGTGATTGGTCAGGAACAAGATGGGTCATCACCCTCGTAGATAAAAAGAGATTGAAAAGCAGTCTAAGATATCGTCTGTGCAATCTCTCCATTTATCAAAATTCAAGTGAGAAAGTTTGACTCTGACGTCTTTTTCTTTCGTGTGCATTACAAAAGTGCTTTATTATGCGTAATAACTTTCACAATCCAAAACCTGTTGAAGGGAAAATGATGGCTTGGAAGTGTGTACCGATAAGGGGAGTTAAGTACCTAATTCTACCATTATGGTAACCATGGAAGCAATACACTTTGATATCATTATTTCAAAGCCTTTAGGAGATGGAAGAAGAGTTCTGGAAGATAAGTGGAACTACGAATATAATGAGCAACGCGTTACGCCGAAAGTGGGCGTACGAGAAACATTTCCCCGAAAAAGAAAAAAAAAACGCCCCAAACATTTCCCCGGAAGAAAGGTCCCCGGGTCGCATGCCTGTTCCTTTTTCTGTACTGGGAAAAAACTGTTTCCTGAAGACACTTTTTGAACTGAGCTTGTTCCCTTGATGGGCGATAAAGTGTTGATGGTTGTCAAGAACGTCTCACGAGCTGACGTCATTCAGCCGATTCTCGACCAATAAGAGATTTTTGCGTTTGAATATGGAAGGGCGTAAAATAGAAGGACGATTGGCAATGGAGTTTGCTTTTAAATGGATGTAATGAGCCTCTTCTGCCAGGGAACATCCCCTCACAGCATTTTAAACTCACTTGTCAAATAATGTGTGATTAAAAGTTGTTTCCGGATCCCGCTTTTGAAAAGCATTCTTTGATCAACTGGAATGTCTCCAACCATATAGGCCAGTCCAAATGGTATCGTTGAAAAGAGCACTTTTTCGCGAATTAATATCCTTCGGAATGGCTCCTGGCCGTGGTACGAGCTCAAGTTCTGCTTCAAGACTCTTTAAATGTGTTCCTTGCTGAATTCGATCTAGGTGACAAATTCTTTCTTCGCTCTCATAGTTTTCTGGGGAAGTAAATCTAGCATCATCATCCAGCATAAAGCAAGGTCACACATGATCCATCTGGCTTTGGCCGTTCTTAGGCACCGTTATCAAAAAAACACTATGTATTATCACTGGTGAAGCAATCAACTAGATCATGGTAGCCCGTATTGGTGATATGTTAAAGGTGCCTTACTCATAAGAATAATTGCTGGGTTGACGTCGCGATACATGATGAGCGACATAACCACAGGGGAGGACAATTTGGACCACCTTTTGACGTGCGCCAGTAACGGTGAATCCAGTTTTCATGACTTGCCATCTCAGAATCCAGGAAAAACAGACGCTTCGAGAAAAAGGCCTTTCGCCATGTTAAAGCGCACTTCATTCTGTAGCAGGCTTTTGGTCCTAAGTGTTTATCTCCTTGTATCACATGTTTCTGCAGTTAGATTGCGACGGAGATAACGGAGTGACCGGTTAGCAGCTCAAATAATGGCATTTTACAAGAGTCAGTAAGAAAACAGGGATATATTTTTCCTACGCGTTCCATGACATAACCTCACAGTTTGGGGCGTCATGTCAGGTGAGGTGCATATTTGATTAGGATCTGCCAGGTTCAGCCGTGACCACCTTCTGGCAAACTCTTATCAATATTTGGATGACTATTAAGGCGAGATAATTCCGTAGAGAGCAGACGATGCCTACCTTTGTCCAAGGCATTCCGTGAAACCTAAAAGATTAAAAGAAAACAAAAAGGAACAGCATCTGTCCATCACCAAATTTAGGCTGAAGAAGAAGATGCTAAATGAAAAGATGCTCTTTCTCAATCTATGTTGGACTCCCGAAAAATGATCAAATTGGAGGTAAAATTATATGTTATCCATAAGTTTCGATACATTAGGTGCCAACGACAAACGTGTGTGCAACCGTATCTGTAACCGATAGCTTATCTATCATTACCAGTTAAAAAAAAAAAAATAGGTCGATGACTTTGCTGAGTCAAAGGGAGCATCGCCTGTGGCAACAGATACTGAGAAAATTTAAAAAAAGAGTATATGTGCTTTTTCTAATTTTGCGGCTGAAGAGGTAGGTGAATGATATCCATTGAGGGGGGAATTGTATATGCTCCAATGATTGGAGGGGGTGAGGAATCCGCATCATGCTCCGAAAGCTACTCTACCAACAGAGCTTCGCCACACAACGCGTTGGGAACCAATCCCGTTACAGAAGGATAAGGCGCAGCGTACACGCGAATGGCGGAGGTGGCTGGCAGGACGCTGACTTCAGCTCCAGTGCTGAACTAAAGGGGGCCGATCCCTTACAACGTCTTCCTCCCAGGGGGAGCTTGGAGAGCCTGGGACCCTGCTGTCATAAGGCATCGAGACGAGTCTAGGGGTAGAGCCTAAAGTAGGGCCTGGGGGGTACACTGGTGTGCTGTAGACGTGCTACTTCCAGGATCAGTGGCAAGGATCATCTGGACGTTCCCAGGTAGAGTTGCTGAAGAATGAGTTGCTGTTCAGCATCGAAGCTCGGTTAGGTCTCAAGAGTCTGCAGGTGGCTCAACAAGTGACTTGAGCTGTTGCACTCGGAGCCACGTGTTGCTTCCAAAATGGCCGCCCGTCGAATGGGACGACCATGTCTTGAGGAAGGTTTGATTCCCGCCAGGGCGAATTGGCTGCAAAGGGGCCCACCCCTGAATGCAGGGGTGTGGCAGGAGCTGCGACCGCTACGACGACGACTAAATGATGATGATGATAGTGGGGAAATTACCCGCTCCGAACGCGGGATGTTACCCCTTTGGTATTCTGATGATAGGATGCTACAAGGTTCTTACAGGGTACGTCAAAACAGGGTAGTTATAAGCGGCATTACTTAATCAATTACTCTCACGGATTTTAAGCGATAATTTGGAATGCTATCACTTGTGAGAATAGGTAAGCTGTGACATAATTCCATTCCACACATGCTGTGACATGACCAACGCCATTCTTATCTACCCACAGAGGGTCAAACTCTATCTCGCCGAACTGTGTCTACCGTTGTAGTAACGTCTGACGATAAATTCAAAGTGCTCATCTTCTGATGGTGCGCACCAACTTCAACGATGTTTCAATAATGAGCATCCATTCCACTTTGACTGGAGTAATGGAACTGGCATTTTAAAGTCATTTACTCTAAATATGGCGAAATATTTTTGCCAGTTCGTAGAGCAGTTCATCCCAAACGCTGCTGCCGCTAGGGCTCATCCTGGCGCTGCTGTCGCTAGGCAAACTTGCCTGCTAATGGTGCACAGCCTTTGACAACAATCACGAGTGATTGATATGTGATGAATATTGATAGAGATGAGGCAAAGACACGTGACGGTGCAGGAACTGTTTTTACTGGCTGGTAAATGAGGCTCTTCAAGTATCAACCAAGTCTTGAGATATGGTGATGCCAGTAAACTGAAAGAGAGTAAAACATGTACAATACTAACTACCGTATTTTCAAGTGTATAAGTCGCGTTTTTTTTTTAATTTTGAGCGGTGTGACTTATACAAAGGTGCGACTTATCTATGCGACATATTAAACGGGTTCACGTAACTATGCACCACGTGACTTGCGCGACTGTACAATAAACCGTTTGGAAAGTTTAGAACATTGTCAGTTTTGGCAACTGCGACTTATATATTGTTTTTTTCACACAAAACGGTCATTTTAGGCGACTTATACAAAGGTGCGACTTATAATACGGAAAATACAGTACTTGAAAACATTGTAAATAACGGTAGACGAGCGTTTCTAGACACGGGGTTTAGAGGTGGGCGGGTCTAGACACTCTTAGGAAAAAGAACTTGACCGCATAACACGTATCTATGACTGAATGACGAAAAATGGTCGACTTTTACGACAATTAACATCAGCACCGTCTTCCACCAATAAGGAAAGAGTATGATATCGCTGCGAATGCTGATTGGCTCTGAGCGTTTTCCCGTCGAGTGAGTTGAAAGCGACTCACGAGACGAACGTAGGAGACATTGAAGTTCTGCTTCAGCTTGATCAGGGTTTGGGCCTCGAAGCCGAAGTCGTCTATGACACACTGAGTGCGGTTCTCCATTTGGCAGACGATCCTGCTGGTGGACTGGACAAAGACGATGGTCACCGCATTTTGGGAGGGCCGCTTGAGGGCGCACGTCTTCGTCTGGTTCCCGGTCGGCGAGTGCAGCTCAAATACGATGCTGAAGAAAATGAAATACTGTACAGGTCTTCATAAGATGAACTGCCAGGCACATGCTAAGCCTAAACAGAAACTCGACTGCAGGGACAGACTGTCGCTGATACCTCAAAAGCCCTTTAAGGCTGCGGTCTCTCTCCGAAAACGGCCCTTTTTGTACCGAGATTGTAGCGTTTCTATTTGTAGTTTGAGGTGTCTATGAAAAGGTCATTCCTTCGACCTATAATTAGGGAATTTTCGCAAAGCACAACGTCACGCCAGTAAAAAGCGCCCAAACAG
>JARGYV010100648.1:6008-24002 GCA_029532675.1 Ornithodoros moubata
GCTTAGTGATTTTCGCAGTCGATTATTCGGTTCGAAATCATCTTTTTGTGTATTTCGTAAGTTGTTTATATATCTTTTTTCTTTTTTTTCTTTTTTTTGCGAGCGCTGAAAGGCTCTATTTCTCTCCTCGATCCAGCTGTGAATTCCATGGTTTTCTGCTTAATTCAGAGGTTGGAGCATTGGCAGATGCAGAGAGACCATGGAAGACATCGTTATGCATTCTTAACCAGAGCCCTGAGTTATGCTCAGTCATGAGTTATATGCAATACACTGGGAAACTGTGTGATGTGTAACTCACGAAAATTTTTCATAATTCTTTATTTAGAACTTTTAAGGAAAAACGATTACCATATTCTAGTCATCTCTATTCATGGGCTCGTGGGTGTGCACTCTAAAAACATAACTTCACTGCATAACACTGCGAGGATCAATCGCCATTCCGTATGATACTCTTCACTGACCCCATTTGCTGAAAACAATAGTCGTACGACATTTCTGTAACGCTAACACAGTGCATAACTGTCACAGTAATGGCGACCGTATGATTCAGAACGGTAGTGAACGAATATCATTCGGGATGGCAATTGGTCTTCGCCCTGTCATACGATGAGGTTCTGCTTTGGGAATGTGAGGTATAACGCAAGCGAGAGGTCACACGCACCACTCGCGACTTTATTTTGTGCAAGCATCACGTACCCCATTACTATAGTAAGCTACGTTTGCGAAGAGTACCTCCTAGCAACACCCCGACAGGCAGAGCACTCGGTCTCATCGACGCCATCACCACCTCAGCTCCACTTCGTCTTTCCAGTGTAAAGTACTTGTAAAGAGAGGCTAAATGTAACTTGATCATGGGCATAGCGCAGTGTTCTCTGCGCACCACCTTTCAACTACCGGAATTGCCTCGAATCTAAAATTTCTTTCAGACCGACAAGCGACGCGGGTACGAGGATGACTGCCATCGCCCTCGCAGAACGCTTCGTTAAACGTTCCCCTTGTTTACACCGAGTCTTTTAGTAACAGAACGAGATGCGTTTTGCTTGAAAGGATGAAGGCTCAGTGACTAGAATTTTGAAAGGAAAGTTGAAGGGAAACAAGTATAATATATATATATATACATATATATTTTTTTCAGAGGTCACATTTCTTTGACTTGCATTCGGCCTAGCAAAGTACTTGGCAAGTACGAGGGCAAAGCGCGCCCTGAGAACAAGATGTTTAATGTATAACAAGATACAATGCAGTATGACTATGTTAAAGAAATGCATCATGAACCAATTGCGCCAGCCATGCCTATGCCATACGTTATTTGCTCTATACTGACGATATCGATAAAAAAAAAATATGTAGACATCGTGCTGAAGAGAAGAAATATGTGAGCTTACTTTGGGCTTATTTTCCAGAATTGTTTACAGTCGTTTGTGCAACAGAGGTGAGCAACAACAGTTAAGGACGGAATTTTGCTGTTTGAACTTCGTGCTGCAACTACAATGGAAGCCACAGCCAAAGATAGATTCGTACACTGTTATTTTCCCTTAGGTTTGCGTGGGAAAAAGTAGTGCACTTGGCGCCAACCGTCAAACAGACTATTTTCCACTGCTTAGATTTGTTGAAAACCTTATGGGAGGAGAATACTTGGACAAGATAAAATGATCCAAGTATGCTCCTCCAAGTGCACTACTTTTTCTAACGCAAACCCAAGGGAAAATAACAGTGTCTGTTCGCATCCCCCGTTACGCACTTACATTTGATTTAGTTTCTCTATCTCGGTTAGGATTTATCCGATATACCCATTAGTACGCTTCAACTCACTTTGATAATGTACCGGTGACGTTACCGCCTTTTCTGTTTTCCTTTCTTTCTTTTTCTTTCTTTTTTTTTTGCAGGCTTATAGCGATTATGAGTGTATTGCTCAGCAAAAAAAAAAAAAAGAGGAAGAAGAAAAGGCGAGAAGAAAGACGATCAAACCATCGCTTACTTGTTGTTCATGTGCAGCAGAACATGCTCCATTTTACCACGATCCCTGCTGCCGCTTCACTGTTCGTTTGCATTGGAACAGAAAACGAATAAATAAATACAGAGATATTGGCCCCGTATGGGTGTTCCTTCTCGAGAACTACTAGACCTAAGAAGACTGTAAGGACTAGTGGGAAGACAATGAGAAAACGAACAAACACACAAATCCTATAGGGCGAGGTTTATGATACATATACATCAGGAACGTCAAGAGTTGCCCTTGAGTCGGTGATGCCACTGACGAAAGGGACGTTTATATGACGCGACGGAAGTGTCCATTTTGTCGCGGTACTGGTGGGGAAGGAAACCTGAATCTATTGGTCCGAATCTGTTTTGACTTGAAGCGACGGGGATGCCCATTGCTTGATCACTTTTGATTCCCATTGCCTAGTGACGCAGGTTGCTCAGCAAACTCTAAGTAAATTTTAAATTCATACTGATGCACCCGAAGTACTCTTGTGACTGCAGCTTCGTTCCCGCTTTGACGGACGTGAAACGCCGCTTTGCTATAATGGGAAGCCCTCAGCGGCGTACAGTGGTACGGATAAAGACGTTCGACGCCTTTCTAAGCCTATAAATAGACAGTAAAAGACAATGAGGCGAGTTGATCGCGGCGAATATTACGCAACTCTGCCGCTTGGCGCGCATTACTCAATGGTGGCATCGACCATCTGGACCTGTCTGCTTGCAGTTTCTGTTCACGTACACATGTTCCTATTAGAAAACACGCGGCCACTATTCCAGTGTTGACTACAATACCCCTAGTGTGACAAATATTTGTACCTAGCGCTTTATCGCTTCGTTTCCATTCTTTGTAGAAATATTTATATAAGCGTCCATTTTTTGTGGCCATATAGTTTCTTCACTACAGTAAGAAAGAAACAAAACGCACCTCAGATCTCGTTTTATCAAGAAGCATCTACAGCAAACAAACTATATTTAGGGCGGTATACACCACTGCTTGATGACTCAATTATTACCCGTAATTTGTTAATTAGCTTTTTAATCAGCATCCTCTAAAGGATAAAAATAAAAAATCGGCGTATGGCGGTGTCGTGGTCGCTCGTTAGCGAAAGTCACACTACTTGGTACAAATCTCTGTAACGGCAAGGGCTGATATCTTGTGCCGTGAAATGACACTAAGCCGCTAATTAACACGTTCAAGACATGTTAAAAAGGCGTTACGTAATTAGTCATCAGCAGCGTGCATAATGTTCCCGAACAGACGCTGTCTGCTAGCATTTCTGGCTTTCGTTTTTACCCCTGGGCATGGAAATTTTCTCCCATTATCAACACTGAAGATACACTTGTAACCATCGTTGCGCCTAACCGTGTACCCAATGACTAGAGATGCACGCGTAGGAGGAAATGAATTCAAATATCGTTAAGCGAGATTAAAAAGCGATACAATGAGGTATTCAATGGAACTCCGTTTCCTCGCTATTAACGCCATAGACTAAACGTCAGACACAGAGCGTCCGCGAGCAGTACGCTTCAACAATCATGTTCTGACTCAAAAGCGGGGCTATATATCTCACAGAGCCAGTCATGGAGTTCATAACGGCCCCATATGTGGATGATCAAATTTCGCGAACAATTCCCCGGAAGACTTTCACTTTCATTTAGAGCGCGAAAACACGACGCGTAGGGGCGTGCGATTCAAGAAGGGATGAAGAAAGAAAATGAAAAACAAAACAAACAAAAAAATACAAGCCTTCAATTTCATCGCAGAGGTTAATTCGACTTGGCCCATGTCTCATTCGTCTACATATAGCGCTTTTCACGCGGAACAGCGATTGATTAGCGTTACAGGATTTGCGTCAAGCGGTGAAGGGAGCTCCCTAAGGAAAGTTCCTCTGAGACTTCCTAATGAAATATTCAGAGGTGGAAATTAAATTCGCACGCAATAGGATAGTAGTTCCAAATGCAGTTATCGGGTATGCCGGACAAGCACTTTCATATACCATACCGTGAACTTTTTGAAGGGTACGACGATGTTCTCACAATCTCGTTTTTCCGAAATTCTTGCTCCTGGAGGACGAGGTGGGGCAGATAAACAATGTCACTGCCACAAACTGTGCCTCCATCTCCTTTTCCCGCAGACTTGATTGTTCGGAACAGTGTTGTATTCAGAATGATCGCTTTTCTTTTGTTAAAAGACTGAAAAAGCATCGGAAGTATGAAAGGAATGATGTAGACAGTGAAATGGTAAATCCTTACCTACATGAAAGAACATAATGCGTTACATAACACAATGGAAAAATAGTCAGTGAAACTTGCATCAGATTACAAACTTTCTCTTGGTTGGCCGTCTTTTAATCACCGGCCTTGGTAGCTCGTTTGGTAGTGTGGCCGATTGCGAGTTCGGCACGATATTTTCCCCGAGGGACGTAACATATGATGCGCCGTGCTTCGAGATGTGTCGACATTTCGAAGACCGTAGTCCGACCACTGGGAGTCGCTCACGATCAAAGCTGTCTCACGACGTAAGGCCAAAATTATTATTAGCAGTGCCTTCATCTATTTATCAGTATAGAAGCTTGGTAGGCGATGTCCTTTTGTGTTTCGCATAAGCCATTTTACATTAACACATCTCTGTATCCTCCAAGTGCCTATTCGCTCTCAACTGCAAGTAGTTCGGCTTCGCCTATAGTATACGCTGCTGACAAACCCGACACACCTAATGACTTGACAGGCATGAGAGGAGGAGCCGAGCAAGACGGCAATGTGGTACGACGTCATGGAAACTTGTAACACGTGGCCATTTCATTACAGGGCATAAGTATAATTTGTTGGGGGTACATACGAGCAGGGTGTGTTAGACCTTGTTTGCCGTCACTCACTTTTGCGCCATGTTTCAAGGACATGTTGGACGTTTGTAAATTTTTCCTCTATGATTGTTTGTATAGTGAACGAAGAGAATACAGAAGGAGGAAGGAGAGAAGGCATGCAAGCTGTCGCGTGACCGTGTGCACGATGAGGTAATGGCAGATCGCTTAGTAAAAGTCCGGAATATCGCATAGGTCACAGGAGTCTCCAAAAGAACAGTTCACCGCACCTTGACCCAACATCTTGACATGTACAAGGTCTCCGCCAGATGGGCGCCAACATTACTCACGTGTGATCAAATACGCGCGTGCTACACCACATCCAAGGACAATCCTGAGCTGCTCAGGTCGAATCCTGTGGGCTTCAATGCCCGATTTGTGACTGTGGACGAAACCTGGGTCCACCACTTTCCACCAGAACCAAATGCCTCGCAGCATTTGGGACCGAGTTAGTGAGCTGTTCGACTTGCCTTCCATTCACTAGGCCCCTGTGCTGTTCATGGAGCCCCTTCCTGTTCCTCAAACCGAGCGTAAACAGCTCGTGTTGCTAATTACAGAGGTAAATTTCAACGTGTGGATCCGACGGTGTCGATTTGCTTTTCGTGGCCCAGATTGTGGAAGTGCAGCGTGCTTTCAGACAATACGTGCAGGCCTTCGAGCACGTATAGGATGTGAGCAGGGCCTGTACGGAGCTGTGGAGTCTTCTCGTCGGTGGGCGTCTTCCTCGCGGCTCTTTAGCCATGTCCAAGGTGAGTGGGAAATCAAGTTTTAGCTCTCGAGCTAGGACAGTACTGGCCACAGAAGCGACTCTTCCTGAGTTCTGGATTGTTTGCATGGTAAGGCAATTACGCACAGAAAGCTGCCTTCGGGTGGAGTTGTTCTGTGGTGTCTAGAGTAATGGTACTACACGTGTAAAGGGACCTACCTACAGAGTAGGTAGCTCCCCTACCTGATGACAATACACACTTTCGACCCGAGAGCAAAACCCAATACAAGCAGTGGAAACACCCTTCCTCCCCAGCGTCGAAAAAGGCTCGGTCCGTCCCACCAGCAAGCAAAGTGATGGCCACGGCCGGATGGCGTGCTGCTCATCGATAACACTAAGAAAGGGCACGCCATCACCGGGAGCTACTACCTGACCTTGATTCGCCGTTTGCGGGACGCCATCAAGTCCAAACGCCGCAGTATGCCCCGGAAGAAGGATCAGGACAACATTGCGCTGCTGTGGCGATTGCTGTCATCCGCTCTTGAGGCTTCTCTGTGGTCAACCGTCCACCGTATTCACCACATCTGGCTCCATCGGACTTTCATCGCTTCCCACAGACGAAAAAGAAACTATCTTCTGTTGTTCGCTTTTCTACTGATGATGACGTCACTGTTACTGTGACCGGCTTTTTGGAGGACCAAACGTCCTACTTTTTTCCCCCCACGGAGATCCAAGCTCTGGAGCATCGTTGGGCGAAGTGTGTGGGCCTCAAAGGGGCTGAAGAAGCTCGACAGCTAGCAGGGTTACGCATCGAGAACCAGCAACGAGCAAACGCAAAACGTTACAACCTGCGCCGGCGTGAAGTGCACTTCAGTCCTGGTGACCTCGTCTGGGTTTGGACTCCAATTTGACGGCGGGGCATCAGTGAGAAGCTACTGAAACGGTACTTCTGGCCCTACAGGATAGTACGCCTTCTAGGCGAAGCGGGCTACGAGGTCATCCCGGAGGGCACCATAACTTTGTTGGCGAAGAACACTGCCACAGATTGTCCACGTCGTGCGACTCAAACCTTACTATTCCCGACAGCGAAAATTGTCCTTTACGGTACGTCACGGTGGCATCGGGTCAATCGAACCCCTACGGAGGGGGCGATGGCACGCGCCAGAAGATAAAGCGCCGCGGCAACTCCTGATAACCCGGAAAACAAGACACGCGCTAACATCGTCGTCGTTGAGATCCATATACAGATAGCTGAAGAAGAAGATAGCCTGAATCAGAACCTTCCAGTCACTCTTCTCTTTCAAGAGCTTCCCAAGCGGCACAATGTACTGAAAGTCGGGTGCAATAGGGGTGGTCGTCAGGTGTCTGCGAATCACAGAAGCAACCTTGGTCAACCCGTCCACCCCTATTGCACCCGACTTTCAGTACATTGTTCTGCCTGGGCAAAAGACTCTGTTGTGCCTAAGCCGGGCATTCTCGGCACCACGCTTATCTGCCCACTAAGCTAATAAACCGTTTGCGAAATCTGCAATGCGTGTTTGCCAATTCATCCGGGACAATATAGACGTACTGGACAGATGGAGACAGGACAGCAGGATAGAAGGGGGAGAAAGGGGGTTACTGTCCGTCCCAGTGGGGTTCTTGGGGATCCGTGTCGATATACGTTTGGAAAGTATGAGGGAAAACCAGGGCAACTCTCAGGTAACATAGCCGACGGTGGGACTCAAACCCACGATCTCCCATTTTATTGCTATGAGCCAGAGACGCCTCAGCTGGCACGAGCATACAGCTGATTTTGCACGATGATAGTCAGGGCGTCATTGCGCACTGCATCATAAAAGTACAGGCTTCGTTAAAGTTGTGGATTCCAGGAAAGAACCCGGGTAGTAGCCACGCAAGGA
This sequence comes from Ornithodoros moubata, assembly GCA_029532675.1. NCBI lineage: Eukaryota > Metazoa > Arthropoda > Arachnida > Ixodida > Argasidae > Ornithodoros > Ornithodoros moubata. The sequence continues at coordinate 13,460 of JARGYV010100648.1, forward strand.
ATACATGCACACTGAAGTTATATAAAAGCGTTGCGTAAACGCACTTTCTCGATTTAGCGTTTATAATTCAAATGTTAGAGTGCACTTTAAAAATAGACCCACATAACACGCTAAGTGCCAATCACCATTCGCAGTGCTATCATTCCGCTTCCTTATTGGCGGAAAGCAATAGGCTTATGCCTACCGCTTTCCACCACTCAGAGCAGTGAAGAATATCATTATGCATCGTGACTGGTTTCTAGCGTGTTGGGCAGTGAAATTATCTTTTTATTGTGTGACGAAAACTGAGAAATCTCTAAATAAATGCCAAGAAACAAGGATAAGGGGGACCCCGAGTATTAACCACGGCACTAAATCAATATCCCATGCACGAAGAGCACGTAAGTATTTGTGAATAACCGGCCATAACTGGCGCCATCCTACCCGATCCTAGCCGTGGTACCAAACATACTGACAATGATCCATTGAACGTCAGGTTCAAATGAATGACTGCGAGCGTCAAGATCCCACGACTCCCCCTCGACCAGCCAAACACCAAACATGCCAGATTTACTGAGAACTCAGCAAGTATCACACCAATCAGCGTTAAAATGACCATGACATTCACACCTTATACATAGATGATATACAAACAGGTACAAACAGGAATATTCTACGAGGCTATAGCTAGCACAAAGGGAATGACTCATGGAAACGAAACACCACGCACTACACAGTGTCGATCACGCATTGAATCCGTCCGTTGCATATTTTTTATAACTTTTTCCGTTACTCGCGCTAGAACACGCACCGGTGACTAAAATGTAGCTATCAAAGCAGCTATCACGCTGGAACTCTCCATTCTTGACGTATCCCCACGTATTCTTCAGTAGTAAAAATGATGGTGACTGGTGGGAAGAACAGTTAAAGCGCTGAATTGCCTGGATCCATGTAAATAGGGCGACATCCTCATCTCCCGAGTGTCATGTGTCATTCTACAATTTGTTCAGGAATGTACCGTCGGAGACGCAAATAAGGACAGTCCAGCAACGACTAGCAGTTAACGACATAACCATCCCTACCACCCAATGAGAGAAGGTTATCTCGAAAATGCGTATACACATCAGATGTCCGCGCAGACGCAAGAGGTGCCGGTTACCCCTTGTTCTAAAGCCTGAACTTTTCGATTGTTGTGCGCGCCAACGCGCTGCTGATCCATACGACTACAAACAACGAACAAGCAAACACAATGTGAACTAAATCTCTGCAGCTCGTATGCACATCAAGCGCATTTAAATTCTGAACGAGAGGAAAATAAAGAAAAAAAAAAACGGAAAGTTTGCGGCGCATACACCAAGTGCCACAACGCTGATGATCACACCTGGGCTTTATTTCTTTTTTTTTCTTTTAAACACATAGTTAGAGCCATGCTTGCTGAGCTCTAACGAGCAAAAAAATAAAAATAATATAAAATAAAGGTCGATACCTATTTGAGAGAAGAATCGTCTACCCTAATGATCCTTCGTTCTGTGTAGGCTTTGAATAAACAGACAGGAAAGAGGGAAGGAAATGGAAGAACGGCACAGTGGCGAGAAAAGCAGAGGACAAGCCAACGGTCGCTTTCTGTGAACTCAGGAATCACGTACACCATAAAAGCAGAACTTCACCGCAAAACACGGCGTTAACCAAGAGCCGTTCCGAATGACACCTTTCAGAGACGTGATTTGCTTGCTTTAAACGGTGAGCGTACGCCATTTTTGTGACACTTATGCACCACATAAGTGTCACAAAACTGAAGTACACTCTAAAAACAAATTCACCCTAGAGCACGGTGTCAACGAATCGCCATTCAGAATGATATCGTTCACTGACGTGAGTGGCTAAAAACGGTGGTTTCCGCCTTTTTGTGTCACTTATGCAGTTATGCTATGTGACACAAAAAGGCGTACCCTGTGCGTGAACGATATCATTTTGACTGGTGATTGCTTCGCACCGTGTTATGTGGTGCAGCTCTGTTTTTAGAGTGTGGCTTGCAAGAGCAAATATACATGAAGAGATGTTGCTGCACGCTAAACCAATTTACTGTTGAACACACGTAATTATAAACAACAATGAAAGAAAATGAGAGGGTATGACAGTACAAGAAAGAACCTCCACTCAATCAAAAAAAAAAAAAAAAAAAAAGGAAAGAAAGGCATTCCTCTGATCCTGAACCACAGCAGCCCGAATTAGGCGACGGAGAGGGCTGCCTATAATGCATTGTAATTTCATTTCTTCCGATCAATTATTTCACGGTAATTCTTTGGTTTTAGTCTCCAAACAGTCGATATTTTCTCACTCAGATCTCTGAGTTAAGAGTAGGAGCTGTCCGTGCCTTCTCGCCCGTTCTCTTTCCTGTAGCCGAATTTCGTTTATACGCATGCAAATCGACCTCACCAATTTACTCCAACATGGGGGACTGAGTTCTAAAAGGGCCTTCATTAAAGTAACAATGCGGTACGACTGCACTCGGTATCACGACAGAATGACTGTGCCCAGAACCTCCTCCGTACGTGCTACGCGTGGGCTGAACGATAAATGCGCCCTCGTTTCACAATAAGAGTCTTGTATCAGATGTTCCCCGATCCCTTTTCCAACGTATCACTCGTGGGTCTGAGAGCACGACCTTGCTTGAATAGGAGCACTCCTGTAAAGACGCTGTGAAGCGAACACCAGGAAGCCTGTGTGCCATCTCCATAGTATTTTTACACAAATCAACCAAGCCTGTGCCATGTACAGCTCTTATGGTGCACAGTTCAGGATGGACCTCCTGAACATCTTAGAATGAACATTCTTTTCGTAGGGACACTTCTATATAAGGTCAAGAAAAAATACCCATGCAGTGGACATCCATCTCTTAGGCAACATTATTTGCAACTGAATATATTACAAGTTTCGAAACGCGTAGGGAGGGCGCACTTAGGGAGCTTCAGCACCACTTTCCTTGGCATTTACTCGAGCGAGTAATATACGACGCGGTGCACTTTCGAGTTATTCCCGAATCGGGGGAAATTACCTGCACAGAATAAATTGCAGCATTGTGTCTCCCCAGCACTAACATTTACATACATGTACTGTTTACATTTCTCAACGGATGTGACCAGGCCATGCAACTGCACGGATGTACGATCCGAGACACGTGTACAAACGCGCCAAAAGCAAAGGCAACTAAAACAATCGTTGACATGCTGTACGCCGAAAAGTAACGATTTAATGCTGGAGATGGCAGCGTGATTGCCGAACTATGTAGCTACGACGAACATGCTATGTCTTCATATGTGTATGTGCTTTTCTTTACACACTGGCTACTGGGGTGCAGCAAGTGTGAAAACATGTTCTTCAAAAGAAACTGAAGAAAACAAAACAAAAAAGAAGTAGAAGTACCTCTTGGTTGTCACATTCTCACATTATGGAAAATACCTGACACGACCAGACACGAAATGTCTCCTTCTTTTTGTTTTTCCTACACTTTGTGGTATGACTAGCTATGACGGGCCTTTCCTAAAATACCCAGAGTTTTCATTCAGCGTCAGTCATTTTTCAAAGTGCAGGGTTTCGCATCTTGCCTGTAACACAAACAGCTCGTCACGAGGAGCTCACCAGAGTTAAAAACAAGAACAAAAAGAACATGAGCTAATCTCAGTTGCCATAGGTGCCGATATAGCCGATGGGACGCGGAAGTTATACTTCATAGACACAATGTAGGGCACTATGGACGTTGTTCGAATGAAGTTTCGATAATTAACTTCATAACTAGAAAAGAGAGCCTCACTTCGCCGAAAGCATTGGTGGCTCTCTCTATCCTGGACCTGATGCCATCTTCTAAAAAAGGGGAAAAAAGAAAAGACAAAAGAGTCGAAGGAACGTTATTCCTTTACGAACGTTCTGTTGACCGGCGCTGTCAATTAAATTTTGGATGCGTCCCTCATACGTAAATTTAGTACCACTCAATGCAGACTCGTATTTACTGATTCCACAAGATCTTAGGAAGAAACTGACAGATGGCCACCCACTCGGTGGCGATGAGAAGAATCCTGTTAACTTGCGACCTAAAACTGACATCGTTTGTTTTTCCAATGTTTACTAATCTGGAGTTATAAGGGCTCCCGTCCGAACCCGTTGGCGGACGAAAATCAATTCGATGTGCATTGGGTGCACACGCGCGTAATCGTCGTTCATCCTGAAGCGCCACCACAATTCCTACCTCCCTTTTAGCACGGACGGCAGTGGTCAAGCACTAGAAGAATCAGAGTCAATCACTGTAGCACGCCATTCTCCAATCTTGATTGACAATGAGTCAGTTTCATGAAGTTTTCGGTATCCATCGCCGGAGCAAATTGTTCTCACTCTAGTTTTCGCTGTGCCACCTCTTGCTACTACTGCTACCGTACATATGCATGTTGGAGTCAGATTCTCTGTTAGGAATGTCGCTCTCCGTAATCTTGCTTGCATATAAGTCAACCGCAGGTTCCTGCCAACTGGTAACGGAAACGAATGATGGCTACCTCATAATTTCTGGGGTGTTGAGTAGCAGGGAAACGTGCGTATTTTAATTGCGTCATGTGAGCTACGCGAATATTATGCTCCAGCCTACGAAGCCCCACTGGAGAGCGAGACCCTCAGACGCCTTTTTTGTGACGCTTATGCACTGCATAAGTTTCACAAAAAAGACGTACGCCCACAGTTCCCAGCAAATAGGGTCAGAAAAAGATGCCATTTGGAATAGATAGCGATTGACCATCGCCGTGTTATGTGGTGAAGTCCAGTTTTTAGAGTGTGTCCTTACGCAGATAGTTCCTAAAAATGTAGTAATAGTTAGTTCCGCACCGCTCCCACATGGATTAACGCATCTTCATAGACGGAAGTTTTTTTCGCCAGCTCAGAATCCGAATGCCGTCATTCCGACGTCTTCAAGGACAGGGCACTGACAGCTCCACGAGGCATTCGACTCTGGAGGCATGAAAGCCACGGTTGACTGAACGGTTTGTTTCGGATCGAGTTGAGAATCCTGGGCCTTATTAGGACCCTAGTGTTCCCCCGGAAACAGAGAAGAAAAAGAGGACCGAGGGAATCGTCATCAAAGGCGCTCGAGGGAGAACGTTGTGTACGACTTCTTTTTGAGAGAGAATAAGCTACACCACCCTCTGAAGCCGTGTCGATCTGCTTATTCCCTTTTGCCCTCTGGATCGGACCTCCAATCCAAAACATCGGTCGTAACAGCCTGCTTTCAGATCCCGGAATTTCGGGATTGCTTTAATAGAATCCCGGAATCCCGGGCCGGGATCCGGATTTTTTCTACTTCAGAATAAAGGTCGTCAGTTTCCAGATCCGTAGCAGTAGACATTTCGCGCAATTTCGGCGCACCTACCATGATGCGCATGTGTATGTGCAGGGCAGCTGCACATGGAATTACAAATACTGCAAATTGCTACTCTGACGTTGCCTTTTTGGCGCGGGCCTCCGTTTATGGATTCCTTATTCTACCGTATTATCGTCTGACCATTGCTTCCTAGAAATTGACATGCAGTGTAACAGTCACTGTATACAGTACTATGCGTTGCGGCGTGCCTCTGTCACCGACAAGAGATGCTTCTTCCGCCCTATCTGTAAAAGCGGCTGACGGAAAATATAGAACAGACCTGGATGCTTTAGCCTCCAAGCTTTGCAAGGGGTCGTTGCAAAAAAAAAAAAAAAATTGAGAATTGAATTCTCTAAATCTCAGGATCTTCGAAGCAAAATCCCGGGATATTGAGAAATGAAAAGTAGTAGATATCCAGGAACGCAACTCTAGTTACGAGTCTCAAGCAGAGCAAATTCGGACCCTATCACCGCAATGATACTTCAAATCAACGGTTCGGTTGATCTCAGACAGGAAATTGTTGGGCACATCTCACACACAACTGGTTTCTGTAGCCATTATTAACTTTGAAGTTAATCTCCGTGACTACTTTTAAGCAGACAGCGAAGGATGCGTACACTCAATGGATGGACCCCCGAGGACGACTCAAGTTGCCAAAAAGCTTCTTTATCCTGTTGACATCTTCCTCCTATATTAATCGAGTAACCACGTGTTTGAACGCGAGAGCCCAAGCTCGGAGGGAAATGGCATAAAATATTTATAGACGAAAGGAAGAGGGCAAAAGTCGTATTTCATAAACCACTACCACAAGGCAAACGGGAAACCTGTCCATACGTAATGTTAGGATTATTAGCCCAGTATAGCACTGGCTCTGCAGCGATATGTCCAGTGGTGGTTGTGGTTGTATCGTTGACCGCTAGCCGTTGCTGGTCTCGCTAGTGGCAGGCAACGTCACGACTCTCGTTGAAAAAAAAAAATAAATAAAATAATAATAATAAATAAAAGAAGAAAACAACAAAACATAAAACAAAATAATGGTCCACAATGAGTAAAGTACTTAGGGATGTTTCGCCTGCTTACAGTGCCTGTCCAAAATGGGCCTACTGCCCAAAATGAGCCGAAACAGATCCTATGACAGATGATTGAGACAATTTCAACGTGCGTATCCGTCGACTGGTGTGATTAGCATTTGGTGGGCCCGCTTGTATGTATCCCTGGAGGTCTTGGCTGTCGGTGGCTGTCTTTCTTGCGCCCGTTACGACGTGTTCAGGGCGAGTGGAAAATCAAGTTCTAGCTGCCGAGATAGCACACTACTAGCCGCCGAAGCGATCGTTCACATAGTACACAGGTACGCAACTGGGAAGGCGGCATACGTTGCAAAACACATCCAAAACTTCTTTTTTCTTGCTGTTTCGGTCCATTGGAACAGGATTATGACACGGCAACATCAAAGGCCCAGGACAAGTGTCCTGGAGTTGCAGTATCCACACGTAGGTGGATTCAATTTAACCACTTTTTTTTTTTTTCGGTACCCATAGCCACATCACAGGCAACGCGTCACAGTGGGTGAGGGACGAAAGTAGTCGCAGTCGATACCTGCATAAGCGCATTTGCCCTCAATTATCTCTCAGCAAAACCCATTTGCCGATGCTCTGTAATGCGTACTATTCTCCCTCCCTCTTTCCCTCCCACTCAAAGGCTTCGGAATTCCTCCAAGCATTGAAAAGGATGTCGTTGGGAGGCTGCGCTGAAACAAAACGTAAATAAAAATTATAATTTAAAGCTAAAGTATACGCTATGCAAATATCAGATATAATGTTTCGCATCTCTGCTTATACATAATCTTCATTCTTCGACCCCATCAGTGGATATTGATGTAAGGCTCGAAAGAGGAGCACGAAGAATGCGACTTCTCTGCCTTTAGTACAATATTTATAAAAGCAAATCCAGCTTAGTCTCACAGTCTGTGCAAACACTCCCGCCGGTTCCCTCGCCAAGCGAGTTAAAATTCGCTGCTCTTGCGCTGGATGTCTGTTGCCCGTTACGCTCACGCTCAATAGTGCTACGCTTACATTAAGCCTCCAAGGCAAAGAAAAAGAAGGAAAAAGTAAATAAATAAAGCTGGATGTTTTCAGAGGGTACTCCACGTTCCTAATTTAGAATATCTCATAGAAAAGACACCTTTATTAAGTACTATAGTTCATCATCGTCAACACATCCTCGTATAAGAGCGCGAAAACATTACTCCCCTTTCGTATTGAAAACATGGACAGCTGTACGACGGGAGTGTACGTGGGAATAGTATTTTCTTCCACATTCTACAGAAAGAGGTTTACGGTGAGAAGGCCCGTCATTAAAAATGTTATCGCTCATACTGTCGAAGAGCGTAGGTAGGCGCCCTTTTGTGACGCAGAAGTGTCATAAAAAGACATGTGCTCACCATTTGCTACGAATCAGGTAAGTGCGCGACATTATTCAGAATGGCGGTACAGCGCAACGCGGCCAACTTCTGTGTTCTGAGTTTGCGGTCACATTATAGCTCTTAGCATGTCAGCACATAAAATCTACATGCATATGTGTTCACCTCTGGGAACCCTTGGTACTAGACGTTGCTAAGATATTGCAAGTGTACCAGAGATAAGAGGAACGGGGACATCAGGTTGCCTTGCAATGCATGCCTCCACGGGCATGTATCGGAGCACGCAGCCGGGAGGATGAAATCCTAGTTTTGCTGATGCTCATAGACGCCAGAGAAGAATCTCTATGATAATGTCAAAGGCGATTGGACGTTCCCACACTGGTATAAGCCATGTTTACTGACTACTGATGTCAAGGCGTTCTTGAAAGGTCCCTCCTTCATGCAGATCCCACACTGTCCCTCATTATGCACAGATTTCATTGCTGTCTCTACGGCTTACGCTCGGGCGAAATGTGGCGTTCGCACCGTACTTCTGCCACAAATTCGATCGCTGCAGCACGTTGCTTTGCATCCTATGCAGCACCCACTCCCGCTTCCATTCACCACCTTTTCATTGACTGTCAACAGTACTCCGCTGAGAAACGCACCGTAAAGCATCAGCTTGCAACTGTAGATCTACACCCATTTGCACTTTCAAAACCCCCTGGTCCCTACAACAATCCCGCACATCGGATTCGGCCCAGAACTCTTCTCCAGTTTTTCAACTTTAGTTCATCACATATTCACATGCACTCTTCAGCAATGGAATAGGATGCTGCAGCGAAATATCGCAACTTCATCGTCAACATTCATTGTTGTTCTCATGTTGCAACAGTTCAGGAAGGTTACCGAAGGTTACTGAAGCGTTACCGGTGCATCCTCAGCAAGGGAAGAAGAAAGTCCCCGTCCTCCTCCCCATCTCTCCCTGTCTAGCTTTTCTCTTCGGGATAAAATTCTTGTATGAATTTCTACTAAACTTGCTCTATATTTTGAGAAGTGATGAATCGGCGAGGAGAAAAATGGATGGACGGGCTCCTCCTGAAGACGCTTATTCTGATATTAGTAAAACAATCATATCACATTTTATAGGCACAATTACCCCATGACCAAGATCACATTTTGTGCTACATTTTTCGATTCGCAACTTAAAATAATGTAGTGTCAGATCCCTTTGACACGGAATGTCCCTTAATTTTGACGAGATACTGAGCTCATAACTTTCAAAATACAGGGGGCATTGTTCACGCTTATGTTCTACTGCTATCAGTGGCGATGATTCACACGCTCTAAAAACGAGACTTCACCGCATAACACGGTGTAAACCAATCAGCAGTCAGAAAGAAATCGTTCACGCACAAGTTGCGTCAAAAAAACGCTGGGCGTACGCCTTTTTGCGTCACTTAGCATAACAACATAAGCGGCACAAAATGGCGAATACCTACCGTTTCTCACCAATCACACAAGTGAACGATATCATTCTGAATGCTGATTTGTTGACACCGTGTTCTGTGGTGATGACCTGCTTTTAGAGTGTGTGTTCAGCATGTGAAGGAAAATCTCTTTTCGATGAAATAGCAGCTTTTACACCAATGAACACAACAAAGCGAAAATCAGTTTATGGCGTTTCTTTTCAGGCCCGATAAATAGTAGCATTTAGTGACAGTTCGGACACGGTTTAAACTATACTCAATGCACAACGGCATTCAAAATTATCGTGTTGTTTCCTTAGGAAAAAGTGGAGTAACAATCCACTTCCATTCGTCACCAATTCAATCAGAAGACTTTCGGAATGTTCTACTTTGCAGTGTAATTGCATTTGATCGTGTGGCTCGGAGCCACATTCGAGCACTTGTTTATTTTCAATACCGCAATTACCCAACTTTTTTTCTGGCACGAGTAATTCCCCGATACGAGGCTCTTGTACGAGTCATTACTCGCACACATACGACCCCCTAAACGAGGGTTTCTTTTCTTTTCCCCCTTATTGTTGCGTTACACCCGACTCGACGCATATGCTTATAAAATCTTTTATGGTTATCGATGCATATTACATGCATGGGTGATATTCCAAACATTATCGTGCTATACGCTGCAATAGGCACAGTTTATCGCTATGCCGTTAAGACATTCTTTACGTGTTCTGTAAATAAGAGTCATTTCAGTTTTAGTACATTCTCGTTTTTAAAGAGCCTGGGGAAGCGAGCAAGGCAGATACAAGTGGAAAAGTATTTGCGATTCGTATAACGACACATCTTCAAACAGTATAGGCAGAGCTACACTCACTAAAAGTAGATGACGTTATGAGTCTCGTTACTACCTAACCGTCATTTAGAACCCTGATCACTGCTTCTGTACCGCGCAGGTAAGTTGTCCGAAAATATAATAACAAGAAAAATGAAGGGAAAAGAGTTCTTGCAGTCCGGGGCGGAATGTGGCCGAGCAATCGCGAAATTAAGAATATTGTGTTCTGACTTACAGCGGCAACAACAACATATACATTACGACGATGGCATGGGGTATTTCACAGACGACACCCTACCCCATTGCAATGTGTTTGAACATGATGAATAAAGAATGCTAATGATGAGAAGAAAAAGAAAACATAAGGACCCAAAGCTACACTCTTAAAACAGAACTTCACCGCACAGCACGACGATGGCCAATCGCTGTTCCAAATGATATCGTTCAGAGACGGCATTTGCTGAAAA
>JARGYV010100654.1:0-12766 GCA_029532675.1 Ornithodoros moubata
AATGCTTCGACTGGATGTCACGAAAGAGATTACTCAACAACTTACTAAATGTCCAGAGTTCTGACCCTACTCACCTTCAATCAGGATTTTTTTTTTTCAGTTCCTATGTGCACTCCTTTCCCTTCTTTCCTCCATGACACATGCCAAAATCTTGGGGACCATCAGATCTACAGAACTCGGTCCACCCAGACACTAATGTACAGACCCCCTTGGAAAATTCCATGTGTCTCAAAAGTAGGATCGTATTGCTTGAATGTTGCAAAATGGGGCGAACCAGATGATCCCCTCTGGCAATGATACGCCCTAGTCGACATAATAAGCCGAACATCATCAGCATACCTGCATTTCTTCTGGCAAGCTAAATGCCAATGCACAACCAATCATTGGGCCACTTGCAGAAGTACCAAATAAATTCCTCAGCACCTTCAGCTCAGACTCCCTCCGCAGTTTTCTACAAAATGCGCAAGAGATTTATTTTATTTGCTACCATATTTATTTCACAGTATGCTGTGACTACAGTGGCCAATGCGTCATTGAAACATCGCATCTCGCAGAAATACGGACACGGAACGCTTCAAAGGTGTAAAACGCAAAAGAGTCTGCCCCCACAAGCTCCCTTTGCATATCTTATCGACAAAAATCTCTCCACTTCAAAGAATCCTGAGAGAAGAGCTGCCAAGTGTCACGTGATAATACTGAGGCCCATAGTGCACGATAAGCATTTTGTGCAAGCCTGCAAAGATAGCTGCAGCTTCGTCGAGCCGACCTTGGCACGATTCCTTCGGTGGAGATGTTTTCCCCTTTTTTGGCTTGGAAAATGATGGGTATAGAGCAGGGAAACTGCATGAAGGACATAGTTTGTATTTCTGGGTGGGTGTTTTCGGCAGGAAACCGCATGGGTTGAGCATAAAATCATTCTGAGGTAGTAGCCACTAATAAAAGGTTCCACTATTGTAATTAGGGAGGCCCTGGAGGTTCGTCAACAGGTTATGGGAACTTCATGGAAATCGGTCCTCTAGATGTTAACCTGAAACCGAGGAATTCAACATGGGTAAGGACTCTGCTGGATGTCTTTCTGCAGTTTTTTCAAAGTAAAGATTAGTAGAAGTAGTATTAGTAGTATTGCATTTTCTTAGCTTTACTACCAGTTGAAACCTAATGTAGAAGCAAATCTTATCACAGGGTAGTTTATATAATGAGCTAGTCATTCTTATCTGACTTTCTATTCTTTTATCATACGTGGGAAACATTGTTTTCAGTCCGTATTTATTCATTCTCAAGAGGTACATTTTACAACTAATGGCAAGCATGTTAATGACTCCCTTCAGGTGAAGTTTGCCAATGTGCTGTTCATCGACAACCCTGTGGGAACGGGTTACAGCTACGTGAACAACAGCAACGCTTATGCGACCAACAACACTCAGATTGCAAATGACCTGGTCACTCTCATGGCTGTCTTCTTCAATAAGCTGCCAGAATTTCAGGTAAATATATATACCTGTCCCTTCAGAAGCCATACATACTGCATAGGTACATCTCAACGTGCATCTTTGTTTCAGAAAGTGCCTCTGTACATTTTCTCAGAGTCTTATGGTGGAAAGATGGCAGCTTCTTTTGCCTATGCTCTCTATAAGGTTGGTAGAACTCCATGCTTGGGTAAATTTCTCCGCAGAGATAACATCGGATGTCTGAAAGTCAGAGCAGTAATCCATTTCCTGAGATTTTAATTCATCTGCTACATACAGTGGAGATAAATACTGAAGGGGAAAAGGACATTGAGGAAGGAGTAGGAAAAAGGTGCAACAGATGAAGAGCAAACACAGGCATCAGCCGCAACGTTTTCCTGGTCCGTCTTCGTCTGTTGCACCTTTTTTCTGTTTATGTATGCCATACCAATCGTCCCAAGGCTATAGCTTATAGCTTATCAGATGAAGCAGCCAATTTTAGCTGTATTTCGCATCGTGTCACGGGAAAACTTCGACGAGGTAAAGGTTGCGGAACAAAGTCCCGAGTAACCTCAGAGAGTTCAACTTCCAGTCGTGCCAAGCAGGAAAGATCCCTTGCAACCTTCAGGGCGTCGCCTTCGGTGATGGTTGGCTGTCCCCGTTGGACTCCACTTCCTCCTGGGCGAAATATCTCTATTCTACGGTAAGACCACTACCTGCTGGACTCAAATTTTCTGCTCTCACAGAGCAATTGTGCAATGAAATGGTACCTACAAATTCCCCATATGCTGCTATGAGTTGCTATATGAGTCACTTCACAAGGACTTGGCTGGCAGCATCAATGAATCCCATAGGTTCAACATAACTGTTGCAGTCAACATTAGGAAGTGGTGATTTGGTGTTCTACAAGTTCTTACTTGCATGCTCTAAAACTGAAGAAGCAAAGTGGCCCCACAAGTTTATGCATCTTTTTACATAGAGCATGCAAAATTGATCGCCTACTGACTGAGACAACCTTCATGTACTCTTCAGTCCCTGCTGGACGGGTACGAAGTGCAGCTCGTGAACAAGGTGGTGCTGGAAATCCATCAAGCCATCACCAGCGGAAGACTGAAGAAGGCCACAGAGCTCTGGCAATCTGCCCAGGATCTTATCGATAGTGTATGTTGTCTACTGTATGTACTGACACTCTCTGAGGGGGTTACACTGCTCGCAATTGTTGCGCTGCAGCGATGCTTGTTTCTACAAGTTGCTCCTTATTTCCTGTCAGCTCACATACGGGATCAACTGGTACAACATCCTGGCCCCTGGCGAGAAGCTCTCCCCCAATGTGACCCTCCCATACAAACATGCACTATGTAAGTCTGTGTGCAATGGCTCCACGAGAAAGTTACCTCAATCTTAACCTCCTCGTTCAAAGACAGGACATTTCAGCGCCTCGTTGCCCCGTATCATGGGGACGCATTGTACAATCTCATGAACGGCTTCATCAAACAGAAGCTCCAGGTCATTCCTAAGAACGTCACGTGGGGAGGTCAGTCTCTTTCTTCCGAGCGGAGTGCTTTTGTACTTAGTTCCTGTTTCCACCCCCTTCAGGTCAGTCCGACGAGGTGTTCGACGCACTCATGGGTGACTTCATGCGTCCCGACGTTGAAGCTGGTAAGCCTGCTGCCACTGGGCCCGACATCTGCCGTAGAGTTATGCAAAGTGCACAATCAACTTTTCAGTGGACAAGCTCCTCAATGAGACGAGCCTCAAGGTCGTCGTCTACAGTGGACAGCTCGATCTCATCGTCGACACGATAGGTAGGTGGGGGAAGACGTGTGCTTTGGGCCTGCCTTATCTGGGTTCAACTCCAGTTTCACCAGATTATTAGTTTATTACATTAACCAATATGAATTAATACTGATGTTTGCAAATGAATTTTATTTAATTACCCACTAAGGTACAAGTAACTCTTTGTTGGATTATCATGAAAATGCATATGCATGGTAGTTACAAGAAAAATGTTGAAATAGAACAGCAAAGGCCAAATTACTCTATCTAATCCTAAAAACAGAAAAAAAAAATGTCAGACCCCACTTACTTACACAAGCACTTCCTGCAGGTACACTACAGTGGGTCCATCAGCTTGACTGGCCCGGGATCAAAGAGTTCCAGGGAGCCAAAAAGAAACCACTGACAGTCGGAAATACAACCGCTGCCTTTTACAAGTCTTTCAAAAACCTTGCCATGTTTTGGATTCTCAAAGCTGGTCACATGGTAAGGCCGTGTGACCTCTTACTTTGCTCCGTGTATCATTTGTCTTTCCCCTCATTTCAGGTTCCGCGCGATGCCCCAGAAACTGCCGCCGCTATGGTGCAGATGATCTTGGCTGGCAAAGTATGAACAAACCTTTTCTGCCACACGTCACAATGTTCTTGTTACCCGTCAATGCCTCGCCAATGCAATGTAGCCGTGGTGACAAAGTAGCGGTCGAACAATATCCAGTTATATAGCAAAGCAAATTTTATAGACACCAATGATGTATACACCGTAGATATGTATAATAAACTATCTTTTACAAGTACTTCCATCTCTAATTCAGGCCATGGGAACATCGACAGGGTTCTGTGTTTAGGCAGAAAAGAAGGGTACAGATCACCATTTCGATTAAAGGTTCGGGGACAAACTCCAAGAGCACATGTTCACCATTTACTGCTTCCTTCGAAACCCCTTGACATTCACAATCTTCGCCAGATAATACAAAAGCACGGCCATCCCGGGGACGTTTCGAATCTCGGTAACCAAGGAAGGAGAAACATGACTCACGTTCCTGCACTTCATTTGTCGACAATAACCGACCTCTGTCCTTGCATTCCTTTCTCTGGCCGTCACTCCCTGCAAACATTAGCAAGAGCAGGCAGAAAGACTACTGGAGGAGAGGGGAAAAAAAAAGCCTCGTTCGCCGAACTTCCGTGCTGACGGAAGTTGGGGACCATGGACTGGTCCAACAGCACGTGGACGAGTGCTGTGAGGGGCCATGGCACCAATGCAACCTGCCTTTAAAGGGACCTCCAGCATCAAACTCTTTCTGGCACTGTTTTCTGTCCCCAGACACCAAACACTAACGCTGCTCTTGTACACTACGTCGCGCCACTACCTTTTCCGACACACTGGGAAAGAGCCCAGTGGCCATCAGTTTTGTGGCACACAGGCAACCCCGGCCCACTATTTGAGCCTGGCGTCCCTTTAAAAGCAGGCACGAAACAGTGAAATCAAAGGCCCACTTGCCACGAGGGGACCCGACTTTTCCGAGGCCGCGGAGAACGGGCAAACTGGAGAGAATGATTTGTGCTGCCTGCAAAGAAGTGTCTTCATGTGCTTCCAGGATCCTCACAAGAATTGTATTTCATGTCAGGATAGTTTGACACCATTGCAACCCTAGGTCAACGAATCCGACCCCAAAGTTCGACGTTGTGAGCTACGATCCTAACTTTACGTTTAGCCGGGTGACAAATGTACGTTCTCCTTCGTGCGTTTGGAAAAACATTTTCATTTATAACTGCGAAGTCACTTTGAAACTCTTAAGACGAAAACCTAGGACTGCAGCAGCCAAAAACACAGGGTACAGCTTGATAAGAACATGGGAACCAGCAAGATGCCAAAACTCAAGGAAGGAGAGGTCTAAGGGCCCCACTTCACCAAACCCTCTCTGAAGGGTTGGGGACAGAGAGTCCAACAGCACCACCGCTTCCGCAGGAATGCTGTGAAATGGGCCGGATATTTATTTAAAACGTTCTTCACTTGCCTAAACCCGAGTGGATGAAATCCGTCCCCACTTAGTTTTGCCACGAGCCTGTCCTGTCCGTTCTCTAGAGCGGGAGAGATCAACGGACATACGTCACTGCTCCGGCTTCAAGCAATCAATTTCAGTATAATGTTTGCTGCTGTTCCTGAGAATTCCACAGCATACAACGTCAAGATTTACTTTCCCGAAAGTCGGTTACTTACTAGAGCCACAAACCTTTTCTGCTCGAAGAATTTGCTACCCGGGTACGGCGACAAAAAGACCGCAAAGACAAACCTTGGCTGAAGAAGTTACTGAGAGGGTTTCTTGCCTGCGCAAGCCCTTAAAACGGGAACCTCTCGAGACACTAAGAAACGCACATCAAAATTTATAAGAAAAAAGGAAAGCAGAGTTGTTTTTATATGCATCCAGAACCGCATTCAGGAAATCTCTGACATTAACGGGACCGTCCGTCCGTGTCCAAACAAATAATAAACAGAGGCAGAACATAGAAAAACAGAAACTTGATCCGTACTTACAATGAGCATGGTGACAAGCACAGAGTGTTTTATTGAGAACTAGCTCACAACATGAGAGATGGCGCAGCAAACAGATTTCTTTTTTTCCCAGGAGCAGGGAGGGCAGTGGGTAAACCTACCTATCCTCTTACCTTGTCCCACAATGCATTAAGTGCTCAAAAACGATCGCCTCCTCCAAAGGCCTTCCCCGAGCCACGGAAGAAATAAAGTACAGTACCTTGTTTGACACTTACGATTTTCTCCTGATGCCAGATTATGGGTCTGAGGCTGTCGGGATTCTTTTGCATTTTCTATCTCACTCCTTATTTTGTGATTCTAACTGAAAAAAACTTCCAGCAGCGTCTTTCCCTCCAATCCTGGCAGGGCAGGATTTGAGGGGAACCCGATACACCTCAGACCCTAGTTAGGCTGCGCAAATTACTGACAGTGGCAGCTGTATACCGCGACTCCAGTGAAACCTAAATACCTTTGTGTGCTCGTGCATGGGCTAGGGTCAGAACACGAAAAAATGGTTTATGATCCTGTAGAAAATGCCCTGCCATCGATCAATTCTTGTAAGCCATAACTCGCAACTTACAGTTTCTAACAAAAGTTGCTAGACGTACCTAGGTGACATACTTAAAATTTGCACTAATTCCGATCTGTGCTTCGTATTATCATCCCATACTAAGCTTAAGATACCTGCTGGCTGAAATATTGACAGAATTTCCATAAAACATGATACATATTTAGCGGCAAACCACAAGTGAATGGATGATCGAACCCGTTTAAAAGAAATTTTTTCTTCACCACGCATTCTTTCAAAGAAAGCTGTACTGAGCACTTCACGCTTCGTCCGATTGGATCGGCACAACCAGCACGGCACCTCGGACAAAACAGAGGAGACACTGTACGCAACAGCCAATGGCAGACCCCAAAAGTAGCCGTGGTCCCCAGCCCCTTTCATACAAACTAACAAATGATGAAAGAAACGTTTTTCTTCCTGTGGTTCCACAAGTCTTCTTTTGTATTCACAACGAGACAACGTAAAACAAAGGTAAAGAGAGGGCGCTGACGATGAATTCAACGTAGTGGTCTCAACGACACTTATCTGTCTTTCTTAAACGTCCCGTGTTGTCAAAGTGGGGACTGCTCAGAAGGGTCTCTGCATCATGGGGGGCGGGATGAGGGGGGGTCCGCCGGTGGGTCTCGGTGGGTATCCCATCTGAGGCGGGGCTCCGGGATGGGGAAACGGTGCCGGAGGCATCGCAGGAGCCATTCCTGTTTACAAGTGGGTGTCATTAGACACCAGACGTGCAAGATACCATCCTATCCATAACACACAGTAAGCAAGCACCTTACACACACTTTTTCTCTAACATGCAGCACAAATGTGCGATACATTCCTCAAATTTGGCTCCTTTCCACAAAAAGAAGGCCACTTCACCTGGGGGCATCCCCATGGGCGGCCGCACCATAGCACCGTTCATGGGAGGCGCCATTCCTTTTGGTGCCATTGCTGCCATGCTGACGCTCGCCATGGAAGACGCCACGGCAGACGACGTAGGCACGGACGACGGCGCCACCGAAGATGTTTCGGGGCCCGAGAGGGCCACTACGTACGCCTTGTACTTAGGTAGTCGAAGGCGACGTTCCTCCTGGAAGGACAAAGTTATGTAACAAAACAGGCAATGTGGTCATTGTCCTAACCATTGGTACACTCAAGACTATGTTGAGCGTATTATATGAGAGCAGCCTCCTTTGTTCATGAATAATGAAAAAGGAGATGGGTCGCAAAATGCGCAGATAATAATAACAGCTTCAGGGAAATGTCATCAAACAGAAAAAAAAAGAAAAAACTAAGCATTACCAGCGAGATGTCTTCCTCAGGATGTATAATCTTACTGCTAGCCCCTGTTGTTGCAATGAGGTTTGGCTTTTTGATGTCTGGTGGCGCGGACACCACCGCCTTGTTGCCAGACGACCCGGCTGCACTGTCGGCTGAAGGGGAAAGGAAAGCAATTAACTTTCAAGCCGCACAATAGTTTGCAGCGACAGCTTTTTAGAAATAAAAACCAGAAGAAGAAAGCACAGACAAAAAAGTAGTCTGCACATGCTATGAGCTAGAGTTAGGCTCTGGAAATCAAAGGCTGCCAAATCCCACCTGGAGACGAGGTACTAGCGACCGTCGCAGTCGCTGTGCTGTAAGCGGGGAATGTTGGTTTCACTGCCGACGGCGACCCAACAGTCTGACCACCTGTTGAGGCAGCAACAGCCTGTTGGAAGAATGTGTGTATGAGTAAGACCAGCCAAAGCCTGGAGGCCGAAGTGCGTTCCACACTAGAATACGACACCTGTGCAGCAGGAAACAGAGGCTTGGCCGGGGGTGTCGGCGGGGCAGAGATGGTGGCCCTAGGCGGCTGCCCTGGCATGGCGTGACCCTGAGGAGGCATCATTCCACCCATCATGTGCATTCCAGGAGGCATTGGGCTGCAGATCATACAACAACTGAACCAGGCACTTCACAAAGAACCGAGCAACGACTGCATCCAATACAAATTTGGCTCCCCCAAACTACTTGGATGCCACTAAGACAATTGTGAACAACCACGTTGAAAAATAGCGTGAGTGTTCTCACCCATGTCCCATGAATGGTGGAGCCATTCCTGTAAACAAAAGGAAAGTCAACACACATACACGATAACCTAGCAAAAGGCTCGAAGCATGCACTTACCAACAGGCATGTGTCCCATGTGACCCATTGGCCCCATGGGCATTGGGGGCATACCATGTGCATAGGGCATCCCAGGCATGGGCCCCATGGGCATCGGAGGCATCCCGGGTATGCCCCCAGGCATGGCCCCGGGCATGGGAATGGCCGGCATGACGGGTGGTTTTGCTGCTGCCTTTGCTGGTTCATCCTCCTCATCACCAGAACCCCCTTTTGGGTAAAGATCAAGTTATATTAAAGTGAAGGTTTCTAACGTGAGGAGGAAGGGGTGACAGTGTATGATTTGCCAGCGAATGAAACTGCACTATTTGCACCATTTATGATGACGATGAGTTGATGTTTAATGGCACAAAAGACAACTAAGGCCAGTTTGCACCATTTATGTACAAACAACGTGTACATATACTCCATGCGCGAACTTATCCAGTGCGTACCTCTATCTTGCTTCTGTCTCTCATGTTCCCTAATGTCCTCTTCCGGTATGCCCTCCATTCCATAGATTTCTATATCTACACTGTTCTTATTAGGTAACGCGTTAGGAACCTTGTCCATCGTCTCTTTGTGTACCTGGAAAATAAAAACATTAAATATGAATGTTATTTCCTCGTCAACCTTACAATCCCGTCAAACAATAACACGAGTAACAACCATAGTGAGTGTCCCATTACCTGCATGCAATGAATGGCCAGTCCTGGACCCGTGTACAGCTTTTTGTGGCAGATATGACATTTGAAATGCTTTGCTTTTTGGTGTTGTATGAGAATTTTTTCGTCGTCAAATTCGCGGTTGCAGTACCTAGTTTCGTATGCAGTCAAGGCGATTCCACACTGTACAACTCGACAAATTCAAGTAATTAGATGCGAACAGACCCATGACAGAGCAATGCAACTTGTATTCAAAGCACGAAGGAATGCTCAAAATATATTCATATCCCACTGATAAGGCGTTCGCTGCTACCAAATGGTCAAGAACGATAGGCCAAACGCAGCCATCAGCAGCAAGTGTTCGCATTATGATATTTTACTTCACTGAGATAGTGAAATCTTAATTGAAATGAACGATAAAGGATACCAGCACCAAGGCTTTGCTGGCTTCTTCTTCTTTCGGCCCATATTTTAACGTCAATTTATGGAACTAAGAACCACAACAGAAATCCCAAGAAGTACCACAACGCAAAATGGCGACTATAAGGACAAAGCTGGACTTGGTACAACCTCGGTTTCGAATCATAATTTCTTTAGAGCTCCGTTAAATAAGCAAGCTATAAAGTTTAGTTTTCGCCTTAATCCCGAGTTTAATTTTATCGTTAGTTTTAAAACTTAAGTTCGACACTAAAGCGTGTGTATGCACCTCGTTGGCTGGTTCCACAAACGCTGGTGTTTTATCACGAATATCTCAAGAACCGGTTTCCATAGGTTTCGATTTCGCACGTCGAGCGGCCGACTAGAGTCTTGACCTTTTAACTTACGTCTATGAATAATTATAGCTTCCCCAACATAAAATCTAAACGATTGACCTTAGATAATCTTCATTCATCAGTAGCGAGGGCTGCCTTGTGATAGGAGGAAAAGTGCGAGAACAAGAAAACCAAGTTTTCCTGGTTTGACGAGGTCGAGCGGCAATTTGCAGTCAGGTATGACGCAGGAGCACACAAGTAGGAGACGTTGCGCTGGGATGACATAAGTGTGACTCATAGTAAACAGAAAAAGTTCAGAGGCATAACAAGAAGTCAGAGAACCCCTGGAACCTGAGAGATCGAGCAACCATAAGTAAGTAGATGTGCATTCCTTTCTCTTTCTACTTCTTTAATTTTTGTTTTTCGCGATAGACATTCTTGATATATTTTTGGGGATTCATCTTCAACAGTAGAAGAAGTGATTTTGAGTTTACGTGAGGAATGTATGTGAGAGTTTGTTTCTGGCTAGGCTAGCTGAAAGAAGGAATTAAGTCACTGAAAAAGGCTATCCAGCTGCGAGATTTGAACCCACAACCTCTGAACTTCAGGTCCAACTCTAGCTGTGATATTTGAGAAAAATAAAAAAATAAAATAAAAAGAAAACGAAGAAGAAGGAAAAGAAAGGGAGGGAGAGAAGGAAGGAACCACCAAACTTTAAAGCGTAGCTTATCCATAATCATCACCTTTCTTCCTTCAGAAAGACAAGCCAACAAAAGAATACGTGGAAATAATTACACTCAATTGTATGCCATGTAGAAACCTGCCCTTCCACCACTTAACCCATGCTGTTTTTCACAATCTAGCAAAGACTCCTGCAGACCGGAAAGATGCCCGACGTCGTAAGGGTGAGAGGATTCACGACGCTCAGCGATGGAATAGCTCTGGAGTTTGTTGAGCCTGTGCCTACACAAATCAGATGTGCTGCCTGCGGGGATGTGGTTGGCATCCTGTGGCGTTCAAAGTGCCAGCATGGCTTCTGTACACAGTGCTTGGAGAACCTTCTAGGGCAGGGAACCAAGTCCTTCTGCCCTGTTGATGCCGCTGACATACGCAGAAACGAAGTAAGTCTAATCTTCAGAGCAAAGTTGTAACACATTGTATACAATTTTGAGGCATAATTTTATCCATCTTCATCTTACATTATGAACCAAAAAAAAAGGAATATTTAGGAGGGTGTTAACCTTCCAGGTTAAAAAAAAACAAGACAAACACAATTAAAGAAATTATTTTGGACATCTGTCTCTGTGCTGCACAATATAACATTATAGTATACCTTTCGTCAAAAGTATGTGTAGTGTGACTACGATCAGAGAAATGCTTAGGGCTACACCTCAAGTTATGCTGAAAAAAAAAAAAGACCAGAAAAAAAAAATATATATATATATTTATATATCCCATGCATCCCACAGCTTACAGAAGACACATCTGTGCAACAGGCTGCTGCGCCACTTCAAATTCACTGCCTTAACAAAGAAACAGGCTGTGGAGAGGTGCTGCAAGTTGGAACCTTAAATGTAAGTAACATTTATTTCAAATTTAAATTTAAATAAAATTTGTATGCTGCTAATGGCCATAGTTGCCTTGTGGCACTAACAACTAATTAATACAGAACTAATTAACTATTAATTAATCAATCATTACTGCACCTTGAATAAAATTAACAGAGACAAGAATAGTGATGAGAAAATATGCAGAGGCATTCATCTAGAAAATGTGTTCTGTAGGAACACCTTCAGAGCTGTGCAGTACAGCCAGAAGCTCCATCAAGGCCTCCAAGACGTGTTGATCAATCAACTCCCAGCACCTCTGCAGAGCAACAGCCAGTAGAAGAGGTGAGTACTTGATGCTGATTGTAAAAAAGGAAAAAAAAAATGCATCCTATATACGCACATCTAACCCACCTACAACAGGTGTCGTGCTGCCGTGCGATGCAGCTAACGACAGCATGCTGGATGTCTTCCCTGGGATGCACATTTCAAGTAAGTGTTGCCCTTACGTTGATGCGAGAATTGACTGGAAAAGCCCATTTACGAGACCAGTGTTTGCTCAGGGCCCTCAGGCAGAATTGGAGAGCCACGAAAATGACTGGGAGTCACATCGACAACTCATAATAACCCGCATGGGGGAGTACAGGCGCAATATGGAGGTATGTGGCAGGAATCACCATCAATCACAAGGAAAGACTACAACTTTTTCGCGGTTCAGGACATACTCGCAGAACGTGACCTGTTGCGAAACCAACTTAACGAAGCCCATGGGACAGTGAAGGAACTGAAGACAAATTTTGATCAGCATCTGCGGGAATGTTCGGTGAGCAAATTTCCCCAGACGTCTCGAGAGTGCTGTGCTCAAATCGCTCTAACCTTATATATATCAACGACGCATTTACAAACGTACTTGAACAGGAAAGTAGTTCTTTTTTACAAGCTCCTCCTTGTACCTCTTGCAGGCAAGAAACGACGCGCTTTTGCTTCAACTTCGAGACATGAGCATTCGTGTGGGCAACCTTGAACATGGTAACTTGACTAGGCAACAGTCCCAAGTAAGCATTACATCCATATTGTAATGTGTAACTGTGAAAATTACATTATTAATACCGTAATACTGAATTACTGCTACATATTTATTATTGCGGACATCACTGATACCACAGTCGTCTGCATTCTCAGAGTCTGTTAGCAAAGAGAACAGATCAATACGCCACACGAGTGCATGCCCACACTTTCTTTTCTTCAACAGGACTTCCGAAATTCGCCCGTCGGTGACTTGTCGGCAAATTTCAACACTGCTGCGAATCTTGTAAGTTTCTCGAGAACTACCTTTCTTTTGCTGGGCTATAGCCCTGCT
>JARGYV010100673.1:0-12814 GCA_029532675.1 Ornithodoros moubata
ACCTTCTGTCAACTGCAGGGTACAATCGGCCAACACGCTAGTTTTTTGCTTGACTCTGTTATGTGGCCAAGTGTCAGCCAAACTTCGTTGCGCCTGGCACCACCCAAGGTCGAACTTCCGCCGACTGACCAGCTACTCGTTAGCCAACTGCCAGCCGCTCCTTCTCCAACGCTCGGCCGTCGGCCATTGTTCGCTTGGGTAGGCGGATATGGAGACACTGGTTCCAGTCGTACTCTGTGGTTTCAACGACAGACTCTGATCTGGGGAGGTTTTGAGTAGTGTTTACACCCACAACATCTTTGGACAGTTAGCCTCGTGGTTCCTATCTCTGCCTATGAACTGTGCACACTGTGTGTTAGTTGATGTGCCTGCGTGTAGTTTCCCCACTGGACCTTCCGCATTCACACACACTGTCGTTTGTGTTTCAAAGAACTTTATTCGTTGTGTAACAAACGCCCTCACAACATTACATTAATTCGTGCACAGCGCTAAACGACGTAATACTCAGTATAAAACCTCGACCCATTCTCATAGAAATACGAGGACGCAACAGACATCGAGGAAAACGGGACAGAAAGTGGTACGCGTCTCCCAATTCGCACATGAATGCGGTTTAAAACGTGCGAAGAAAAACGAGCACAAAATAGCCACTCGAAAAATACCCCCATGGCACATTGGATGTAACAATGTTTGAGTCCCACAGTGTTCACCGTTCACTGCAAATGTCTCTGCAAGACCGTCGCTCAAATCGAAATACTTCTTTTCACCAGCAGCACACGGCGCAGTTTCAAAGAACAAATTTCAAGCTAATCTTAATAAATACTAAGCCTCATTGTAATAAAACAAAAAATCAATAATACTGGAAAGAAACCTGCGCTCAAACTGCTGCTCTTATTTCATTTCTTGCCTGGCCAGTCACTAACGTTGCGCCTGCCTCGCGTATTTCTTCGGGTAGATGGACGGTGTGTGGCACGTCACGCCCAACAGACCTCGTGACCTTGCTAACGGTCTGCATGAGGACGGCCTGCCAAGTGTTCCGTGCGCGGTGAACAAAATGGACTCAAAAATCCTTGCAGGCGGTCTGCAAGATTTGGCAAAGACCGTTTCATCAGTCCCACAAAAAGTCCGGGCCAGCAACGATAGCAGACTTCATGAAGTTCGGTGGGAGGCTCGCCATGAGCTCTTCAGTCGGCTTTTTGTCGCATACAAAGTCCTTCTTCTTCCTTCTGCAGAATTCGATCTTGGGGTCAAAGACGTACTTATCCGGACACTTGAACAACTCAGCCTTCGTGTTCTTGCCACTGCCGATGCAGCGATAGAAATGAACACAGTCTCCCTCGAAGCCAACCGCACCTTCTTTCTCACAGGCCTTGTCCTCGAGACTCTTCCCTCTTCGCGATCCAGAGGTAGTAGATGGCGTTTCAGTCACCTCCGTTGTGGAGGTCTCAAACGTGCTACTGTCTTGCTCTGTTGTACTCTCCTGGGCTGCGGTAGCTTCAGTGGAAGCTTCAGTGGAAGCTGCAGTGGAAGCTGCAGTGGAAGCTGCTGTGGAAGCTGCTGTGGAAGCTGCTGTGGAAGCTGCTGTGGAAGCTGCTGTGGAAGCTGCTGTGGTGTATTCCGTGTATTCAACTGTTGTGCTCTGAGGTGTAGTGTCTTGAGGTGTGGTGCTTTGGGGGGTCGTGTCCTGCGACGTTGTTTTATTGCACGCCTCTGTGGATGTTTCTTCACTGGGCTTTGACGGTTGCCGTGGTTGATCATCACAAGGTGGAGCATTCTGAGGCCAGTTGCAGACGCTGTACCTCTCATCGAAGACGAGGCCTGCTGGACAATCGAAGTCATATACTACGTGATTCCCATCCTGGTAGAGGTCAACACAGCGGTAGAATTTGTTGCAGTCCGAGGGGTTTCTGAAGAAGCCGGTACGCTTGCACTGCGATGGATCAGCAGGCTTAGGGCCTTTCTGGTGTGTGGGACCTTGTTCAGTAGGAGGCATGTCATCTGGGCCTTGTGGGCCCGATGGCGGAGCTTTACCGTCAGTGGGAGGGCGATCGGGTTGGAACTGTCCTGTCTGTTCATCTGGTTGCTGAGCACATTGGTTTTGTTTAGCTCCGACACCAGCACCGCACGGAGGAGCATCGTCAGGCCAATTGCAAACACTGTATCGTTCATCAAATACCGTGCCATCTGGGCAATCGAAATGGAACATTACGAAGTCGGAGTCTCCACGGAAGTCAACGCAACGGTAGAATTTCTGGCAGTTTGCCGGGTTTCTGAAAAATCCTTGCTTTGTACATGCTGGGTTGCAGCCGTCTCCCGCAGGGCCATCCGCAGGGCTATCCGCAGAGCTGTCCTCAGGGCTATTCTCAGGACCATTCGACGGACCATCCGTCGGACCATCAGACGGCCGATCTGATGGGCTACCTGAAGGGCCTCCGGTGGAATCGTCGGTGGGCCTTGTGCTTGTCGCCTGTGTTTCATCTGGAAAGCTTGGGGTTTCACCATCTGGATGACCTGAGTCATCTGTCGTCGGCGCATCATCCGCAGGTCTGGAGCTCGGCGTGCCCTCGGTTGACTCTCCGTCGGCAGGATTATCGCTGGAACCATCTGTTGATGCCACGCCTTCGCCGAGAGGACGCTCTTCTTCCGGTTGTGCCCCCTCGCAACCAGGCACGTTTTGTGGCCAGTTGCATACACTGAAACGTTCGTCGAACGCCAGGCCCTTGGGACAATCGAATTCATAAACGGAGAAACTTCCAGACCCAGTTGTGTCAGTGCAACGGTAGAATCTTTCACAGTCTTCAGGGTGTCTGAAGAAACCCTCTCGCGGGCAGTGAAGTTTACATGATCCTGGTTGTGTAGATAAAACGTGTCAGTATGATTTGATAAAATATTTTCGTATAGCACGCAGTGGTGTGTTTGACAAATTTCTGTACGAGTATTAAACACGGAATTACAAAGAAGACATGAGACTACAACTAACCTGCTGGTCTTGTAGTCGCCCTTGACGGTCCCCCTGACCCAGAGGGACCCGATGGTCCACTAGGGTCGCCTGATGGTCCACCCGGCCCTGTCGGTCCCGATGGTCTACTCGGGCCTCCTGATTGTCCACTAGGCTCGCCGGAGGGTTCGTTCGGCCCGGATGGTCCCGGTGGTCCGGAGGGACTGCCAGGTTCAGTTGGTCTCGAGGATCCACTTGGCTCAGATGGTCCGGTAGGCCTCCCAGGCGCGCCGTCACCAGACGAACCGCTCTCGCATGGTGGAGCTTGATCACGCCAGTTACACGTGCTGTAACGTTCATCAAACACGAGACCTTCAGGACAGTCGAACTCGAAGACCACGTAATCCATGCCAGTTTGATGAAAGTCTACGCATCGGTAGAATTTGCCGCAGTCAGATGGATGTCGAAAAAACCCCGTTCTTGAACACCTTAAACTTGACGGCTTTCCGCTAGGATCTTTCGGTACCGAAGTATCAGAGGTTGCATTATCGCAGTTCTCCCCAGAAGGCAACTGCGTTGTAGAACCCGTTTCTTCATCGTTCCTTCCGGAATCAGTGGCAGACGTATCCTCCCCTGTTGTGACAGTGCTCTCAGTTCCTACTGATGTGATACCCTCTGTAGTTCCGCCTGTGGACGTTGTACCTGTGCCATCTTTATCAGTGCCAGTAGAGCCCGTTGTACCAGCAGTGCCGGTCCACGCCTCCGTAGTACTGGTAACGTCCGTCCATGCCGTCGTTGTGCTTTCCGTGACAGTTCCAGTGGTCCCGGTGGAATCTGCTTCAGTACCAGTTGTACCCGTTACGTCTGCCGACCCAGTAGTGCGACCTGCCGTCCCAGTAGTACCATGCTCAGTAGTGGAAGTTGATTCAGTACCAGTGACTGTTGTGCCAGTTGAAGAACCATCTGCTTCCGCCGTGCTTGATGTCTCAGTGTCCGATACTGTTGTATCTGTGCCTGTCCCAGTCGTATCGTGCTCAGTAGTGGAAGTTGATTCAGTACCAGTGACTATTGTGCCAGTTGAAGAACCATCTGCTTCCGCCGTGCTTGATGTCGCAGTGTCCGATACTGTTGTATCTGTGCCTGTCCCAGCCGTATCGTGCTCAGTAGTGGAGGTTGATTTAGTACCAGTGACTATTGTGCCAGTTGAAGAACCATCTGCTTCCGCCGTGCTTGATGTCTCAGTGTCCGATACTGTTGTATCTGTGCCTGTCCCAGTCGTCGTTGTTTCTGTATCACTTGAAGGCGTTGTAGATTCAGTTTTCCCAGTCCCTGTAGAGCCCATTTCTTCTGAGGTTGAAGAAGTAGTAGTGTCTTCCGATCCATCATTATTCGGGTCACTGGCTGGTCCTCCCTGCTGGCCACCTAGACAAGGATGTGCCGCATCGGGCCAATTGCAGGTACTGTAGCGCTCGTCGAACACTAACCCTTTTGGGCAGTCAAACTCATACACCATAAAACCACCATCACCACCGTCACCACTCATGTTCACACACCTGTAGAACTTTCTGCAGTCCTCGGGATTCCTGAAAAATCCATCCTTCCGGCACGGCAAGCCGCTTTGCTTGGGAGACGTTCCCTGTCCCATAGGCTTGTCACCAGGTTGTTTATGTCCTTCAGGGCGGGTGGATTCACTCTCTTGTGGATTCTCTTCAGCTAAAGGTCTACCGCCCAAAGGTGATTTACCCCCATTGTTCCCCGAGCCTTTATCTGGTTTGCCGCCAGGTTGCTGTGTGTGACTACCTGACGTTGCACCATCGCAAGGTGGTGAATTCAAGGGCCAATCACACACCCCTTGCTGCTCATCAAAAACAAGCTCCTCCGGACAGTCGAATTCGTAAACTACGTACCCATCCCCACTACTTTTAAGGGCACAGCGGTAGAACCTGTAGCAACTGTCAGGATGCCTGAAAAGGCCTTCGGATTTGCAATATGGCCTCTTTTTTTCCTGATGCGGTTGCTTATCCTGTCCAGGGGGACACGGCGTAGATGATTCATGTATTGGTTTTCCAGGTGTTGGTTTGCGATGTCCTCCTTGAGGTTGTTTAGTAGGTCGCCTTCCCTGATCCGTCGGCTGAGCCGGCCTGCCTCCTTGTCCTGATTGTTGAGGATGTCTACCTTGCTCTGCCGGCCTTCCTCCCTGGCCGGGCTGTCCTGGCCTTCCACTGCCCTGTACTGGTTGACATGGCCTTCCACTGCCCTGTCCTGGTTGACATGGCCTTCCTTCCTGCCCGGGCTGTCCTGGCCTTCCACTGCCCTGTACTGGTTGACATGGCCTTCCACTGCCCTGTCCTGGTTGACATGGCCTTCCTCCCTGCCCGGGCTGTCCTGGCCGTTCACCGCCCTGTACTGGTTGACATGGCCTTCCACTGCCCTGTCCTGGTTGACATGGCCTTCCTCCCTGCCCGGGCTGTCCTGGCCTTCCACTGCCCTGTACTGGTTGACATGGCCTTCCTCCCTGCCCGGGCTGTCCTGGCCGTTCACCGCCCTGTCCCGGCCTCCCTCCGCCTTGTCCGGGCTGACCTGGCCTTCCACCTTGTCCGGGCTGACCTGGCCTTCCACCTTGTCCGGGCTGACCTGGCCTTCCACCTTGTCCGGGCTGTCCTGGCCTTCCACCTTGTCCGGGCTGTCCTGGCCTTCCACCTTGTCCGGGCTGTCCCGGCCTTCCGCCCTGTCCTGGCTTTCCTCCGCCTTGTCCTGGCCTTCCACCTTGTCCGGGCTGTCCCGGCCTTCCGCCCTGTCCTGGCTTTCCTCCGCCTTGTCCAGGCTGTCCTGGTTTTCGTCCTCCTTGACCAGGTTTCCCAGGTCGTCCTGGCTTGCCTCCTTGTCCTTTCTCATTACATGGAGGTGCCTTATCGGGCCAGTTACAGGTACTGTATCGCTCATCGAAAACAAGACCTTCCGGGCAGTTGAATTCGTATACGTCGTACCTATTAGAATCCTTTTGTCTAACACATCTGTAGAACCTGTAGCAACTAGACGGATTTCTAAAGAATCCATCGTTGGGACATGTGAGGTTCTTACTGGGCGGACTCGGTGGGCGAGACCCATTCGACTTATCTTCGTCGCATGGACGCTTCGTTGTCTTGCCGCTTGAGGGTGGTTGCTGCGGAGGTGTGTCACCCACATCATTTTCATCTTCAGGGTGGGAATCGTCAGGTTTTGAGCCATCAGGGGAAGACGACTCGGTCTGGTTACTGCCACATGGACCCTTTGTGGCATGTCGATAGTTGCAACACATCATCCCTTCGTCCCACACAAGATTATTTGAACAACTGAATACATAGACAACGAAACCACCGGAACCGCTGCCCACGCATCGAATGAACCTTGAGCAGTTTGAAGGATGAACGAAGTACCCCTCTTTGCTGCACGTGGGGTCTGACGTGGATGGTTTATTGCCACTAGATCCCCCGGTCTGGGTTCCCGTCTGAGTTTGGGTTCCTGTCTGAGTCTGGGTTCCTGTCTGAGTCTGGGTTCCTGTCTGAGTCTGGGTTCCTGTCTGAGTTTGAGTTCCTGTCTGAGTTTGAGTTCCTGTCTGAGTTTGAGTCCCTGTCTGAGTCTGAGTCCCTGTCTGAGACTGGGTTCCCGTCTGAGTTTGGGTTCCCGTCTGAGTTTGGGTTTCTGTCTGAGTTTGGGTTTCTGTCTGAGTTTGGGTTTCTGTCTGAGTTTGGGTTTCTGTCTGAGTCTGAGTCTGGGTTCCCGTCTGAGTCTGGGTTCCCGTCTGAGTTTGGGTTCCCGTCTGAGTTTGGGTTTCTGTCTGGGTTTCGGTTCCCGTCCGAGTTTCGGTTCCCCTCTGAGTTTGCGTTCCCGTCTGAGTTTGGGTTCCCGTCTGAGTTTGGGTTTCTGTCTGGGTTTCGGTTCCCGTCTGAGTTTGGGTTCCCGTCTGTGTCTGGGTCTGCGTCTCAGTCCCTGTCTGAGTCGGGGTTTGTCCTTGCCCGCTTCCTGGTCTACGGTGTGAAGTCGTAGTGCGTCTATGACTGGTCGACTGACTTTGATTCTGACTCTGATTCTGACTATTGCTCTGACTCTGGTTCTGGGAGCCAGATTGACTTGAAGTCTGTGTGCCACGTGGTCCAGTGGACGTTTGTATCTGTGTATATGATGTCGTCGAGTTACCGGAGGCGCTGTTTGCGCTACTAGACGAGCTACTGCTGCTGCTGCTGTTCTGGAATTGAGTCGTCACACAGTCAGAGTAACTAAGTGCCGGGTGGTTACAAGAACCGGTATTTTCGTCGTAAACAAAATTCGACGGGCAGCTGAACTCATATACGCTGTAGAAAGACCCAGTATTGTAACGGATGCAACGGTAGAACCGATTGCAGTTATACGGATGTGCATGGAAACCTTCTCCGTGGCAGGGAAGGTCAGATTGCTGCTTGGACACAGGAGCGAATTGAGGAATGTAGCTGGGTGTGGCCGGTCTCCTTGTTGCTGCGTAAGGTCGCTTCACTTGTCCATAACAAGGGTCGTAAGGCTGAGGTGGCTCGCAGCTTCCACCGTATTCATCGTATGTCGTGCCGTACGGACAGGCAAATGTGTAGACCGTATAAGCTCTTGGATGGTCCTTCACGGGTGCGCAGTGGTAGAAGCGGCCGCAATGCGTGCGGTCTCTGTAGTAACCCTCCTGGTAACAGGGTGTGTCCTGAGTGTTGTACGAAGTACCTGGAAAGAGGTGATGCCTGCTGTCAGGGCTGAGCAATGTTCCCTCAGTCCCAAATGTCGTTTCAACACAGCGATAGCCTTGAGGCGGTACAATCTTCACAACAGAGGTTGCGCATCAACCGTTCATTTTCTAGTACTGCTGTTTCCGATTTCGAGTTCTCTATGACGTCGGTGTCCGCAGTATCGAGCATGAATCAAAGAATGCCCGTGACTGCCTATCAATGGCGCTTTTGTGGAATGCTATGAGCTGCTTTTTCGGTTCCGCGTAGAACGTTCCCATCTGTTCTCTGAAATACCAGTAAGGTCGGACAAGGTCCAATTATTTCCTGCTTCGGGTATTCTTTTGCATGTTATTATCTGGCATTCAATAGCCCGCGCCTTCTCTCCGTGACCCATTGTTATCACGATAGATGTTGGGCACCTTTCTAGAGCTCTTATCAGTGCATGGTGTAAACAACGCGGCTGACGAAGGAGGAAAAAAACAACAAAAAAACTGAGCTATTTTGCCTCGACTAAACATTTTTTAGTGTAACGAATGCCAATCACGAATGGCTCTCAGGTGAACAACAGTGCATCGCCAGATGACATCTCTAGGGTTTTCTTCCTAGGGCGATTCTCGGTGAAATGGGACCAGTGAGCGTTCTGGTCATGGACGCAGCAGCGTACCTCCCGAGATAGGACGTCTCCTGTTTTCCGCGTAAAAGACACAAGACGGCATACCGACCAGGATCTGCGGTCTCATCATCATCAAGGGCTTCTCGACGACTTGAGCTCATCGTTATTACCTGCTACAAAAGCAAATAAAGACTGTCATCGCCCAGTGACCATTACAGAGTATACATCCCGAAGCGCTACTGGTACACGTGCCTTTCTCAAGGCACTGACTCAGCACTGGATTGGGAAACCCCCTTCGAGCGTGAAAACGACCGCCCTCCTCGTCTTTCTTGACATTATTCCACTCGTCTGGCGAACGGGTGCTAAACGCCGCAAACCTGGTTCGTGGTATACCGGCTTAATCCTCCCGGAGTGTTCCTTTTGAACACCCCTCAGAGAGCGAGCGTGCTTTTGAATCTATAAAAGGAGGGTGACGTAGCGAGTCGTAGAATGTCCGTACAACACTCCGTGGGGGACCCGGCAATCAGCGTCATCTGCAGTGAGTTCTTGTGGAGAGACAGCGTGTTGAAAGACCCTTCACAGCGTGTCTGCGGAAGCGTCACGGAAGTTCACTCGCAAGTTTCGTTGCGCCTCGATTTCTTCCAGGACCTTCGAGCATTTCATTAATTGCCGTATTTACGCTCTCTGGCTTGTAACTGAGCGGCGTACGAAAAGATTAGCCGATACACACGTAAGAATTTTTTCTTTCGTATTTTCCAACAAGTATGAACCGCGATGATTGTACTTTGCAGAATATACACGCAGTATGTGACGTCTTTTCTGGTGCGCTGTGTTGCGCCATGTTCTGGAATAAGAGCGCGGTCATAGCCCGAAAGTGGGTGGCAAGATGCATGTTAGGAAGAAGCGAAAGTAATAAAAGAAACAGTGCCGTTTTTCTATAACGGTACGTATTGACAGGTATATACAAGGCTAATTAGTTGGGTGTCTGGTTCCAAAAAACAAAGTTTCTAGCGCCCAAGTCTGATAAACCATTTTAAGGGCCATGCGTCGCCATTTTGGCGTCGTCTTATTTCCGTAATTGACGTAACGTGGTGTCCGCGATCCGTAATAATTCCGCTTTTCCGTAATGCGTTCAGTTAACAACATCTGACTGTAAACCACTCTTTTACAGAACACAGTCGTTGAGAAGGCCTAGTTTTTCTAGGTATTTTCGCAAATTTTGTGACAGTCGGAAGTGAATGTCCGAGAAACAAGACCGCTTCTCAACCTTCCCTGATGAAGTTCAACTCGTACTGATATGGTGCCGGTGAAAACGCTATCAACTCAACTTGATGGCTATAGTGGCTTACGCGTCATAAGGTGCCGACCACGATGCTTTGGCTGACATTAAAAAACACAGGTGTCTATTTTTAAAGCATTCTTACAAATGGCTATAGAAGACTTTGGCACCAGACTTCTCTTGCCTCTCTGGCGATGGTCGCCCTCCCTGAAGCACGCCCACGCATCCTGGGGCCTATTGCACGTTTCCACGTCTTCGTCGAAAACCAACTCCTTCGGGCATGCAAAACGAAACTTCTTGAACTCCTCTGGGCCGTTGGGAACACACCTGTAGAACCTACTACAGTCGTCCAAGTCGCGGAAGTACCCCTCTCGCGTACAAGGCAGTTCCTCGACTACAACATCAGCTTCTCTCGAAGCCTCGTCAGAGGACTCGGATAATGTCAAGTTCAAGTCTTTCCGTGGGTTCAGAAGTTCACGTAGGTGTTCGCATCCTGGTACGGACTCTGGCCAAATGCAGGCCGGTATCTTTTCGTCAAAAGCCAAGCCGGGAACGCAGCTGTAGAGGAACGCTCGCAGATAACCATCGACTTGGACGCAACGGTAGAACTTTGAACAGTGAGGCCGGTGACGAAAGAAGCCTTCTTGCTGGCACATTGTCTTGTTCATCTTGTCCGGGACAAGCGCTGAAGGACAGTGTAATATAACAAGGATAATTCCATGGTGTGAGGGGTTTAGTGACGGCTTCAGTTGGTGAGTGGCTGGTGGTAATCAAATTCACTTTTCTCGCTAGTTGTGGGTATCAGTGGCCGTGCGAAGCTTGGTTATGCTGCGTTTCCTCGTTGGTGATGTCTTATTGAACATTACCAGATCACTCTTGTGGTGTTACTGAGTTATTCTGAAGGTTATGACCCCATCTTGATGCGAGTTCCGCTTGGTTACGCGTCGGTGCGTTACTCTGGGGCGATGTATATTACGTGACCACTATATGCAGCGACGAACGGTTAAAAGACAGCATATTATGTGGTCGCGTTGCAGCTTTGGTAAATGTAAGTCACAATTCAAAAACGAAGGAAATGACAGTTTTGAACGAGCGTATCATCATGATCGATATAATTGCTGACATAATGTAGTCGGTCGGTCACCACTACAGCGGTTCATAATTCTAATGTCCAGCTCGAAGGATACGATAATCCTCGGCAACTTATACACATGCTGCCAGCAAAAGCCAAGGATGTTTACTCAACTGTTGCCAGTAGTAAGCACCTAGGTTTCTATCGCTCAGTGCTTCTCAGTTATCTTCTAGATAGAGTGGTAGAGATGCAGGCGAGCTCTGGGCAAGCATGAGCTCTGGGCGGCAGAAACGGCTCAAACCAACAACAACATCTATGCTCCGGCTTTCGTTCCTGCCACCTAACTGTTGTCTACAAGCAAACCAAGCTTTGTAATAATAGTTTCGTGACGTCCAATTCGTTACATATTTGGACACGTGCATACTGTTCCTCCTATAACAGTAGAAGGAGGCTGGACTACCAACCTTAGCGATTTCAGTAACATTGGAGAAGAATGACTTTGACCGCACAGCTAGGGCATAACTGACATTTCCTCCGTTCAAAAGCGTCTTCCACACAGCAATGCCTTGGAAGGCTAGGCGAGTAGAAAGAAACAAGTACTCACCATACTGAGCTGCTGAGGGCTGTAGAAGCTCCAGTAGGAGCAGCAAGGCTGAAAACGCCAACAGCGCCATCCTGGATGATGGGCCTGCGCAGAACAAGCAAGGCGGGACATCAGCCACACCATTAGGCGAAAAATAAAAGCAAGTTAAGCAACAATGGTCTCTCGCATCCATTACGAACGATAAAAAACGAGACACCAGTCGCGTGGCGAAAGCCTTTTGATTCGACGCTTCCTCGAACGATTGTAGATTGAACGCAACAAGCGCAATGTCGTTTGATTTGAACGGCTGAGCTTCTCTTTCTTAAAAAAAAATAAAAAATAATAATTCCGCGTTAGCGCCGCAAAGCAACTGTGGCTATGAGCAGCGTACGGATGGGGAGAGGAAGGTGGGGCGTCCTGGGCCGACTTCAATGGGAACTGTGGCGACATACGTCTGAAAGTCTGAGGGAAACCCAGGGAACACTTCAGAGAGTATAGCCAGTGGGATTCCAACCCAGCACCTCCCAGTCTAGTGACGGCCCACTCGGCCATGCCGCTGGTTGAGTGTGCTTTGTAGAGACGCATGCAGTGATCAGTGGACCTGACATTTCAGCTTTCATCGGGGGCGGCCATACATTACTCATATGGCATTGCTGTAGGCTACCGTCAAAAGGGCTTTTTCTCTGCTCATGTCCTTTCTTCCATTCACCTTTTCGCGAATCAGTGAAACAAAGCAGCCAACGCAATGCTCCAGCAGAAGAGTTAGCCAGCAGTAAAACATCATCTGAGGACTTTGACAGTAATTTGCATTGGCACAGATCGTCAATAAAAAGATCCCAACGAAGAAAACAATCTTTTTTAGTGTAAACCAGACCGTGTCATGGTACGAACACTTTAATATTGGTTATGATAACCATTCATTACAGCTGCATTAACATTCTACTTCAGGGCCCAACAGCCCAAGTCAACGCTCTCCGTACGATCGTATAAAAATAGATTCCCCTTTTTATAGGGTGACGTCCTCCCAGCTGTAGGGCCTGCCTGACTTACCTTGACCCCTTTTATATAATGAGCCGGCGGCTCTTTACATAAAAATCGAGTCTGTCAAGACAGATAGGTGGACGTGACAATGCTTAATCAGCCGGACTCGTACAGGCAGCTTCCGAGTGCAGGAAGAAAAAGACGCCCTCCCTCGGGGAACGTTTTCATTTGCATCACCGACGGCAGACAAGATTTAAATGGGACCATGTATCACAAGTAGCCGCTCGGAAAGGGCTATTGACGTGCTATCTTTTCATTCTCTTTTGCAATGATGGCGTCTTGATTTTGGGTCTTGCACGCTTGTACGCGGCGACGACGTCTTCGTATTAGTTGGGGGAATTTGTAGCGTTTCGCGTTGACGCTATTCCGTCCACTCGTCCGTCAAGCCTCGATTAAAATTTAGTTCTGCTGTGGAATGCCCTTCTCTTCTCTGCCTCCGCAAACTGAGTTCCTCCTATCTCCAGTGGTGTACACCAGTCGGCAACTGAATTCGTCGGTAGCTTCATCTATGGCGAGCACATCTCGGGGAAGCTCCCTCAGTCATCAAGGAGACAGCGGACCCAG
>JARGYV010100675.1:0-13113 GCA_029532675.1 Ornithodoros moubata
TTTTTTTTTTCTTTTTTGCTGTGCCTAAGTACATTCCGATTACATTGTCTGATGCACGTATCCTGCATCCGGAATATTTCTTTTTTTTTTTTTTTTTTTTTTTCTACGTACTTTTGAGAAACCACGTACAAAGATGATCATTTGACGGTCTTTTCCTTTCCGTGTCATTGATTTTGCAATCACCAATCTCGATGAGACCTTAGGAAAGAGAAAGTGTGTGATTTACGAACACAAATTGCTGCACTGTAAATCTTGATATACTTCTCCGGGTTTCGAATGTGCACGTCTCCATGAAAAAGTCTGCAATAAAACTGAACGTGGAACACTACCCTTCACGAGACGAAATGACAGCGGCGAAGTGGCCCCAGGGAAATAGTGAATAATAACATTCATCTTACCTTGCCGCCAGAACAAACTTATTGATCCAATTGCCTGTTTCATCATGTACTGACGCAATACTAATATATATCAGGGGAACTGTACGCGCTTCTTGATTCAATGTTCAGACCCAACGTTGTCCATGACTTTTCTGTTTATACTGTTCTTTCTTTCTGTTTCTGACCCGGGTAGCCCGATGCTATTCTATCGATATCCTCAAAATATACTTTGGACCTCTTTATTTTTATACTACCTTGTGATTGAACCTTCTTGTATATATATATATATATATATATCACCATCAATGAACTGTATACGTAACGACTTGCATGAGCAATATGGTTTCAGCCATAATACACATGTCCGAGCAACTGTATGCCTCACAAACAAGATTCTTCCTCTGTGTAACATATTGTTTTTAGAGTATCGTGCTTCTAGTGCTCTCGGTTATCCTAATTTACCTCTTTACACACATTCATCAAACAGAAAATAGCGCTCGCTTCGAAGAGTGGATGCTGCTGATTCAAACGCCCGATCTCACAGAGCATCCTACTCTTCCTTGCCAGAAACACTTCCCTGCTAGAGTAGAACCACGTCGCAAAGAAAAAAAAAATATGTAAGAAAAAGTTTCCACTTCTTCTTCGATAAAGATGGTATAGGACGAGTTCATTGTGGCGCACGTATACACTCTCCGCCTCTAATCCTATCCGAGTCTCAGATTCCTTTCAGGAAACGCACAGAAAGCAGAAAAGCGTTACTTTCGGCTGCTCTTAAAAGTGGGCACGAAAGCCCTTTCACGATAGAAACGATTCAGGTTTGAAGTCTGGATAGAAGCGCTTGTGGTGACATTCCCTAGTGCCTACAGTGTACGTTGTGTCAGGCTCAGTTTCATATAATTCCAGCGTATGTCAAGGCAGGATAGAAGGGGATACGGTCACATTTATCTTTATTTTTTGACACATTTATTTACCTGGTTAAAACTTGGACAAGCGTTAGGTTATGTTGTTGTTTACCTGTAGTTCCTGCTGCAGCAGGAACGCTCAACTGCTTCTTGTTGCGTTTCTTTGTTTTCCTACTGTTTTACGTTAGTGTGCGCATGCGTGGCAGAACTGAAGTATAATCGCAATAAAAGACGGATACCTCGTCTGTGCGTATCATACTTTCTTCACCGTCTCTGTTCTCCTATCGTATCTGATGCTGTTAATGACACCAGCGTGAGCGGTGCTCCCAAACTGATTCCTTACACCAACCATAACTTACAAATAATTATATGTAGATTTTATCGTCTCAAGTGTCATGAAAAAGCATGTCCCAGAATGATGTGGCAAACCACCTCACTCGCACAAGCAATCTTTTTTTCTTCGATTGATTGTTCTTCCTTGATTTATAGTTGAATTGTCTCGCGAAGTAAACCCACCAATGATTATTATTAGGGGTTTATTTATGAACGCTGCTCTTCGTCTTCTTCTTCTACCTTCTCCTCTCTGGCCATTCGTCTGCTTGCTCTATCAACATCCCTTCTTCATCTTCACCATTTCTCAGTTGTTGTCAGTATTGTTGCTCTATCACCACACGCTATTTTTTTGACAAGTGCCTGGTACCTCTCATTGTGCGATTTTGCTGACAAGCTCTTTCCTGTTTTTTGTTCTTTTGTAGCAGGAATATATCTGTCAGGATTGGGCAGGCCATGTGGCTAAGAAGAAAAAGGGGGAGAGCAGCATTATGTGCGCAAGGCGGTGCGCTTGACTTCCTTCATGAAAGGCTTGATGGAAATTTTGAGGCCATAGCTTCCAGTGCACCGAAGAACGGCGTTCAGGCTGCAGCAGTAAGAAATAAGTCGACGAGAAGTCTTCGTAGAACCTTTTTCCATTCCCCTGTCTCTTGAACTTATTCCTTCGAAAGTGCAGTTATAATGAACAGAGTTGCGCTGGGGGGTGACTTTGTCTTTTCTTCTTGCCTTCTTCGTGTGCGTTCATGCAGTAATGAGATCGCAACACAAGATTCGCGTCACGAAGCCACAAAGGACCATTTTATCGTCTCCATTAGCCATGGCTTCAAGCGCATAGAAACCGTCATTGGTGACATGGAACGACGCGTTGTGTCTCAGGACGTCCCACAATATGTACAGTTACCAAAAAAGAGAACATGCTACGTCATATTCTGTGGTTGTACTTAACAGGAACGTTCCTCTACCAGAAAAGTTGTCTATATGGCACAGCATTCTAGAAGCGTTTTCGTTATTCTTACTTTTAATTCCTTTGTGTGCGGGTGGGTGGGTGGTGACCCAATAGCAGTTCCCTGACGAATATGTGATGCCATCGTCAGCACCTGACGCTTTGCTGATTTGTATCACGTGGTTCACTTCTCGCTTTTAGCAGGATGTCGTCGATAAGAGGGCCAGAGGAAGAAAATAAAATAATTTGGAAACAAATGGGAGTAGCTCAGTTGTGCTTAATGTAGACTGTAGCGTCACGCCTGCTACGTCGAAGTGATAAGCGACGGTTTCCAGCTTATCAGGATTTATCTCTTGTCTGCGATAGCCGTCTTCAGCAGCGCTCCCTTCCGCTGTCTCATGATATACTGCGCAACTGTTGAGCACAGAATGCACTTGTCGCGATTCCCCGTGTGGGCTGCTACGGCGGCGATGAGACGTCACCGTAAGTCGTAGTTTATGGTTGCCTTGACTTGTAGTAATGCGCCATGTCCTAAAGTATGATTTCTGTTGGAGCTGAAGATATACCGGTACGGTGATGGTTGTGATTTAGAGGATGGCTGTGTGGGCGTTTACATTAAAAAGCCTAAACTATACTTCGAAACGAAGAGTATCGCAAAGGGCTAAGTGACTGCATGCTCTTGACCGTTGGCATCTGCCTTAGGGTGAAGGCACGGGCCACAGTGGCACAATGTACTGAAAGTTGGGTGCAATAGGGGTGGTCGTCAGGTGTCTTATCTTTTTGTCGTTGTCTTTCTGACGTGCCGCGAACTTTAAAAGCAACCTTGATACATCCGTCCACCCCTATTGCACCCGAGTTTCAGTACATTGTGCCGCTTGGGGGGACACTATGCAGACAAGTATTCTCTGTTCAGCTAATCGATCCAGCGTTGAATCTCCCACATAATCATCCTTTATTGTTCTTGTTGTTCGGCGTTGGACTTACAGCATTTCAGAATTGTCTGCGCAGCTAAAAAGAATAACGCTATTGTGTAATTTCGCTGCTTCTGCGATGCAGTAACTGATAAACTCGCCGCAAGTTTTCTGAGTGATGCTCTTCCGTTTATATTGTATAACACTGACGCTCGAAATGCTCATGCATACGCACGCCCTCGCTACAGCCTTTTACGCGAGCTTCGACACTACACTGGCAGTACAATGCACCAACAGAACAAGATAAACCGGCTAGATAATAATGCGCCGGCTCCGAGAGTATGGCAGATGTACTGTATATATCGTACACTACTGACCATGCTTGTTTGTAATGATCCGGTAGCTGGTTAGTTTCAGTAGCATCGTCGGCAGCACAAAAACGGTAATTCTGGCTCGCCACTCTGATTCTTGCGGCGTAGGGCCGGGAGCACTAGGCTAAAGCTAGCGACTACAGTTACTTTTATATAATTCTAGTAAAGGAGGGCATCTCATTGGAACTTGTAAGTGCTTAAATACTGGATTTTCTCTAAGCCCTCATGAATTCCTAGGACTTCGTGAACTTAGAGAGACTGTCTCTTCCACTCAAGCGTTCGTTGCACAGACTCGAGTAAGCCCTAAGACTCCGAGTGAATTGTCTGGAATACAAAAATGGCAGGCGATGGAATACTCGTATGGTTGACTTCGTATTGCGTGTCGGAAAATGTGGAGGATGTTTAACGTATAATATGTAACTGCTAGTGGATTATGACGAGAGAAATAAAACTCCCAGGCATAAGAAGGGAGACGACACACACAAATCTCCAGTACGAGAGGATTTTTTTTAGAGAATTATAACTGAGAATTTTTGTTTGTTGTCTCCATCTTGCCTGTGTAATGGTGTCTTATTTTCCTCATCCCGAAAAAGGGGTTGGGGCAAACCACAATGAATTCGATGTTCCAAATGTTCCAGGGGCGATTTCCAAATGAAATGAATGTTTTAGTGTCACGCATAGGCACGCAAACACCTTTCGCTAGCTGCAGGAAGGAAGTATGTGTTACGTCATTCCCCACAAAATACATGAGCTGGCTTGAAGATGGGAAGTAATACACGGGAATGCTACTGAGAAGCACTTTTGAGGAGCTAACTACGTACTACGAGGCCAATTATGTGGGATCTGCGTAAGCTTGACGACGACGTGGTAAGCAGCTCACGCGTCCCTTGACACTCGATTCCGTTTCTGCCACTACAGCCGAGGGCTGCTCATGTGCGCTTCTCTTAAACAGGTTGTGGCAGTTGGATAAATATGTCCCTTTGTACCACAGTCACGTTGCACTGCACTCCAGAATATCGAGGCAAAAAAGAAACGTTTCTCTACGTGCTGTAATTATCGACATGCAACTGATTAAAAAAAGTCACGTGACACGTCGACGTCACAACCGTACGCCCGTCTGCGGCCGGGGTGCATGAGTGATGTCAGCAGACAAGTTTCGGTATCCACGGGCCCATAACAGAACGCATGTTTTTGTGAATGAATAGAACCATATTTTTCCTTTTTTGAGGAGAAGTTGAGGTTAACCATTCCAACCCTTTTAATCTTGATGCGAGTATTCCCTTCAGAGTTCTCTTTGCGAGACGCCATTCTGTTGGAAAATGAAGATTGATAGCGAATAAGGAATCTGTCTAGAAGTCGACGAGGCGGTAATGGCGCATCGAGAACAATAAATTTAGGCTAAGGAAAATCGTGCATACCATCCAAGAACGGGGCAACACGAGCTCTTAGCTCTGATGAGGGTACGAACGCCACGTGACGAGATTACAGGAGCAGGAACTACTTCCCTAGTAACCCTCAATAAAGGTCACATCATTACTTTCCACCTATTCTGGAAACGTGATTAACTTGAAAACTTAATCTCAATCGAGCATGGTTTCTGTCACGATAGTTCAATTCTTTCAAATGCGTGACTTGCCTGACATGGCCACACATTAGGCTCGGTTGAGAAGCTGAACACCACTTTTCGCCCTTCGCAATTCGTGCAACTGAAGAGCGAAAACGAAAGTGGATCGAACAAAATGAAACGTTCAATTTAAATATCGAATGCCTCCCTTCTTATCTGTCAAGCGAACTCCAATCTTCCCGATTGAAGCTGCTTTGGGCGCTGTGGGTCTTCCCGAGAATAAAACAGAAATCGCGGTTCAATTTACCTGACACGGCGAAAGCGAAGCCTGTTGGCAGTAATAGCAAAAGTCATGGAGACGGCAGAGAAAGGGGGGGGAAAAAAAAAGGATCAGAAAAAGGGTCAGATTAAGCGAGACTTGCGAAAGTGACTTCCTTTTTCTTCTGCCAGCGTGGCTCCATTACGGTGCACTAATACCGTTGGGTCAGGGTTCGGCTGTTGTGTTACAACGCCCCCCGGTGTTCTTATAATGTGCTCTGGTGAACGAGAAAAGTCAGTTGAAATACACAGGAAACGGGTTTAGAGGAAAGTTACCTGCTTCTTCGCTTAACAACTGCAACGATTCCGCTTGCTGTGAGCCGAATGGTCTAGCTTCGAACATCCACAGCAATTTAGAGCATAGCACGCAAAGCTCGTTTTACAGTATTGCTGACATGCGTTTAGACTTTGTCTTTAGACTTTGAGTTTATCTTTGGTATTTGAGGAAGGACGTTTTTTAATCGTTTTATTTTATATGTCATAGTACAAAACCAAGGCGAACGATAAGGCTGCGGTGATGTTAATCTCTTGAATATGAAATGTCGGAACTGTTTGCATTAGCTATTGCTATATACAACATGGTTATGTAAAGCCGTTTCTGCCATAATTTAGCTGAGTATGAGGCAGACCACGGTGCGCAAAAACATTGTCCGTTCATCTCATGACAGTAGCGTGCTCCAGTGAAGGTGTCATGATTTTGTTCCTGCGCGTTGCTGCAGAGGTAAGCTGAATTTTGCCCCTAACGGCGATCCGAGGTGTAAGATAATTCAGGGTTTATGAAATACTACAAGAAATTAAGGGCACTTTGCGAAGTAGACAAAACAAAACAAAGACACGTTAATCAATGATGATCCAAAAATTTCAGAAACAGAAACAATGTCATCCTTATATCTTCCATGTGCGTTAGGCAAGAAAATGTGCTCTTCATTCAGCCAGACGAACCGATCAATAATCAATAACCACAAACACTAAATCGTCTCAATACCCAGTCGATCGCAGCTACGCAAAGAAACATTGGGAAAAGTGATAGAAATAAGAATTCAAAAGATATTCTTCTACAAGCACTGAAAGCACTTGTATCAGCGTGCAAGCTGTGCCCGTGCAGAGCCTTATTGAGTTCCTTTCACCCTATTCAGTACCTAAGGGAAGTCATTACTCGTTCCATGCATAAGTTGATACCCAGCAGCAGACTTTACGTAATTACATTGACGTAGTTAACAGGTTGAGCATAATTCCCACAGCTGCTCAAGTCTTTGACTTTGTTCGAGACGGTAATTGAGCCGAGCGCAATGAAAATTTTTTCTTCCCCGATTCGCCGGCGGGAAGTCACCCAGCCTGAACTCTGACTC
This sequence comes from Ornithodoros moubata, assembly GCA_029532675.1. Classification (NCBI taxonomy): domain Eukaryota; kingdom Metazoa; phylum Arthropoda; class Arachnida; order Ixodida; family Argasidae; genus Ornithodoros; species Ornithodoros moubata. Next base: position 7,066 of record JARGYV010100675.1, read on the forward strand.
GTTGCATCCGCTCAACAACATTAGACATGACCTTGTTTACAGTGCCCAATCACGTAACCCATAGCGACGAGGACTGCATACTCTCTGGCTCCGACATGTTTACGACGAGGCTAGTCCTGGGACGCATTAGCACGTTAGCGTAGCATGCGAAACCTGGCATGTTGACTTCCTCATTCTGCGGGCAGGAAAAAAAACATGGCTTGCTAGGCGCAGCGTGGAACGGGTGTGGATAAGCTACTCAAACGAAAACAACAAAATAGATGGTGTAATTGCGTTCTAGCCAAAGGAATAACCGGGCGAAGAGAAATAGCAACTTCAGCGCAACCGTCTCTATCTGCCCGTCGGATCCACAGTTAGGTCGCGCTCGCTGCGCCTATTTGTTTATATTTCTCTATTTTTAGGGCCATGTTGATATTTACATAGAGTCATGCAAGCCACCATTTCCAAGAGTCCTGGAACAAGTAAGGAAAGGAAAGAAAATTAGGAGAGAGCTAGAAATTAAACTGAGACAGAGAAAAGAAAGAAAGCATGTAGGGTAGAGGGGAAGTTTCTGAAGTAGTTCCTGTGGTTATGTTTAGAGAGGGCTCTCTGGTCACTGCCGTACTAAAGAGATGGGGTCTTCCAGTTTATCTGCTTATTTACCAAAATTGCCTAAAGGCTTTCGTCGACTGAGTTTCGCAAAGACCCGAATTCGACGCAATTTCTTGTCTTTTTTATTTTCTGGTATTCTTATTATTAGTATCGTTTTATTTTAGTAACACCAAGGCCAGTGTTAAAGTCAAAGACGAGACATCGCATATTGGTAGCCGATAACAGTGTCCTTAAAACACAGACTGTGCATTTTGAGACAGTTCGTGAGCAACCTATCTACGCCTTTACTACAGATACTTGACGTCTACTGCGATTCCTTGAACCTCCCCAAAGTTTGAAAGCGCGCGACCTAGTTTTTCTCTTTCAGTAACCATATACGCTGTATGCCAATCAAGAGAATAAGAATGCGTATTCTTGAACGTGGCCGAGAAAGTGATATTGCTTCTTGCTTCGCGAGAGATCATCATACATTCATGAGGCTCGTGCGATCACGCAATTTCTAAGCGAGAATCTTGAACCCTTAGAAAGCAGTATTGATCTTATTCACCGAAAAAGGCGAATTCCTTCAAAGTATTCCGGTGGCTATGAAACGGGGCTCCACGATCAGCTGCATCATCTATACCACAGACACTGCATGCATTTTTTTCTCTCTTTCTCTCCTCTGGTGCCCTACATTTCGTCAACTTCATGCATATGAGCTCAACCTCCAATGTTCAAGTTTTATTCGCAGGTCGTTTGTTCACTTTTTTTTTTTTTTTTCTCTCCGACCTCTAGGATTCGTGTGGTGAAACTGCTACTACGAGTTTCAGGACAAGGATCGACGTTTTACGATATGGAGCAAGTGCACCGGGATGTCTAGCAACGACTTCGTCTTAACCCGTAAGTGGTAGCTAACGTCCCAAGTTTGTTGTTTTGTTCTTGTTTTTTTTTTTTTTTTTTNTTTTCAAAAGACACGCGCATATTTTGAGAGTTCTGCTGCCATTTGTCTCGTAATAGATTCCTGTACCACAAAACTAATGATTGTACTTTCACCCGGCACGTGCGTTTACGAACCTTTGATACAACGTAACTCTTCAGGACGTCGCCTGTAATGTAGATTGTTAAAACATAACTTCACCGCAAGATAAGCTCCGAACCAATCAGCAAATGGATTGACATCGGGCTGATCTATGATTTGTATGTCGTCTTGACCAAGCCCCTTCAACAAATTCTGCTCAAAACCACGTGGTTGCGGCTGCTGACCCAGGTTATGCATAATGTGTGAAATGTAATCCTTCTGTGTATTTTTTTTTTTTTTTTGTAGAATAGACGCTACCAGTAACATAACTGAACTTCTGTAAACCAGATGTATAACACTGTAAGGTTTGCGAATGTACAAGTATGTTCAGAAGGATTACCCGGTTTTGAGTCAAATGTTTACACCCTTGCATTCCTTTTTCTTTTGTTGTTTCTTTGTTGTTGTTGTTGTTGTTTTTTTAATTACGTAGTGTTCAAAACTTAGGACTGGTGGTTACCTGTACAGTCATACATATTCAGAGAACAGCACAAGCACTTTTTAGCCAATACTGCCCTGTTCAAGGACAGAAAGGGTTGGCTTTGACAGCGGTAGAGGGCCCTGATTCGTTGAATAAATTTATAAAGCGATATTTATTTATTTATATGACAGCTACTTCCGACGTACGGAAGGAGTACATAAACCATTTTAAAGCCAATGAAAGAAAATTCTAAAGACCGATGTCTATATTTAGCGTTAAAATCACCTAGCATCAGCGTCAGAAGTGAGGTTCACGTCTACGAAGATGGTTAATTAAGTAGACCGTCAGGACCTATTTTTGGTAGTCAAGAATCTCTTGCTCCGTCCCTTCTATAGCGATGTTGACGTTAACTCGAACTACAAGCAAACAAGTGGCATGCCCCGACCTTTAACAGCGCATTCTTAACATAGCTTGGCTACCGCTGAGCGATGATGTTCGTAAGTGTGGAAAGAAAATGGTGATTTTCGTCTCGGTATTAGCGCTTTCAACCCCCGAACACTCTTTGGACCTCTCGCCTTCTGGTACAAAGACCATCCCCTTCCCCCGCTGAGCTGAACATGTTTTATGCCGCCTTCGTATGTAGGCAGCATACGAAGCGCGAGCAGCTCAACGTAATGAATTAATAAAGCGAATTCCAGAAGTAATAAAATAAATAATGAGACCTCGGCTTTTAGGCAAGGCACTGTGCAGAGGCAGTGCATGTTCAGACATCGTCTCTAGCCTGCACTATCATTACCGTTTCTCTGCCAAACTAAATGATGAGGTGTATTTCCATGGCGAACATTCAATGAACAATGTAAGTCGGCTAATTTTGGAAGATAGATTTCTTTGCCGTAACGTTCGATACCAAGTTCGAAAGAATAATGATGTGGTTCATTTGGTCGGCCGCTTTCTTGTAACGACGATGTCTGTGATATTTTAATGTCTACGCTTTCTTCCAACTTGCTGTTTTCGTTCCTATTGTGTCTTAGTTCAAGCATCTTATATAACGGTGCTCGATACACCCCAGCCGAGTCTACGTGCCATTAGTCCTTTCTTGTCACGTGTTGTGCGGAATAGGATTGACAACGATCGAGATAGTGATAGCCACATTTTACTGCAAGGAGAAAAACTTTTCTTATATATATATATCTATAAGCAAATAGAAAAATGAAGCGCGGACAGCAGTAGTGTGGGAGCAAAAGAAAAAGTATTTATTAGGGGAAGCCTGAGGAAATTTAAAAGTCGACGTCTTCGTCAGGACCAGACTGATTATATATATATATATATATATATATATATATAATCCTATAGTTACCTTGTGTACTCCACCATGGTGCGGCTATTTCGTCCGTACGGATCGGGTGTCCGCCTCGCACTGAAGGCCAAATGACGTCATTCCGCTAGGCATCGATACGTTATCTAGCGTGGCGGGTACTTGGCGCCCTCTGTGTACGAACAGGCAGAGGACTGCCCTGCGCAAAATGGATTAGGCAAACGTGAACCGCGAGCCTCACGCCAGAGGTGCGGACTCATACTCTGATTCTTCTGCGCGCTTCTAGGTACCGCCACTTTCTCGGATAAACAGACTGGTGTTTGGATGCTGCGCGCGATTCTTTGAACAAGTTTAAAGTGATTATTGTAAATAAATGGTAGAAGCGCTTTTACAATGAAGTTATAAATGAAATACTGCGGTGAACCAGCTATCATCGCTATCCATAAAACAAAGAACAAAAATGCACGTGGGGACATTGAGTACCTCTTTCACAGAAGCGTCATATTCGTTGAGTATGACGCATGAAGATTTTGTGAATCCCTTACGTACATACAAGGAGGTCGAGCTGAGCAAAGCCATCCATGCATTTCAAGTTTTGGCCATATTCTCTTAATTTCCGGTTCAAGGCACCCGGTTTTAATTTAATCAGCAGTAAAATCTCGTCTGCACAGCTTTCAAATTCACCTTCCTCTTTGTGTTAATTAACCTTAAAGAAACGTGCACGACGATTGATGGTTCAGGACTGCACTTTATGAGAAGATCCCTGCTTCTTAATCTACAGTAATAATGAGATGATAATGCCCGAATTAGATTTACTGATATAGACATAGCCCTCTCGAGAAGACGGAGCGGAAAAGTGGAGTCTTTGGAAAGTTCGCGAAGTGCACTTCAGCAACTGTTTACGCTATTACTGGAACGTTCGTATTCAACTCATTCGAGTACTATTTCCCGCAGTGTTCCCTTAGTACAAAGTGTTTGCTCAAGCTAGAGTAATGCGGGTATTATGAGAGCGCCGAAAGAGTCCGGGATATGTGTGTTGAGGCGTTTTCAATTAAGACTTGAAACATGGCCGAAGCTGAGAGAAAATGCATACGCCTCAGAGCATCAAGCAGGACCGAAAATTGAAGAAACTGGAACAAAACTGAAGTAGAAAAGACTTTCCGAAAATTAAAAAATCCATGTTGCGTTTTTGTGTTCCCTTCCAGACTTCTAAGGTTTGTTTGTTTGTTCTTTCAGGACCAATACCACATAGTGCTATCGAGCAGTGCACTGTTAGTTCACCCACGCTACCTCTCCCGTAGTGTTCGAAGGACTGACATTATGCAGAAGCTTGTACCGGTCGGGAAAAGAAACAATAATTTTGACGCTTTAATCGATTGTAGTGTCTGAAGCTACTCCAGTGCATGCTGCTGTGCACTGCGAGCCTTTAGTTTTGTCCTTCATCGTTAACAGAACTGTCAAGTCGAGGCTGAACAAACATAAAGTAAACATTATCAATCTAATATGGCATGTTCTCAATATACGTATTTGCCTTTCCTGATTAGCATTTCCCCTTTTGCCTCAGCTCCTACTTGCACCAAGTATATTGATCGACGTGAGATATGGGGATTGGTGGCTTTCATATTCCGCTCGTGGAATGTTTTATAGACCGTAAACAAATTGGTTTTCGCACGCAAGACAAAGTCGCACTGCGGATGAAGAGGTGTCTCTCGTTTGCAAAGTTCCGAGTTCAAAACCGCTTTTTTCTGTTCTTCGGAAGGTCATATGACGGTTTATTGCTGAACACCCTTTACATCTTTGATGGCGCTCGTCCACAATGTGCGCAATAGGAAAAACACAAACAAAAAACGAACGTCCTTTTCCTGAAGCACCATCTTAACTTTTCTTACGAGTCTTTCTCCTTCCAATAGTCTTTGACCGCAGCCCATACATTTATCGAGCACCCCCTATAGTGCAAAGTGTTCACGATTTCCTTCGGATTAAAAAGGTAAAGCAGCGCGCAGTTACTGACTGGGTCCGGGGCCGGGCTCGTTGGTTCGTAAAGTGACCATAAATCAGATGGGGAGATAAAAATTATCTAAACACCCTGCCTCGCTATGAATTAGTGCGATCGATAATGAGTTCATTACTTCGAACTCAAAAGGAGCAGATTCTGATACCCCCTCGGTAACGGGAGACTAAGCACATAAAGCCCATAAAAGGGGAAGGAAAAAAAAAACTAATAGAAGATGTTCGTTCTTCAATTATTTAGGAGAAACAAATTGCCCCATGCCCTTTACCCCTTTCCTAAGGAAGGCTACGCCAAATGAAGGGTGAGGAGGAACGTCTTAATAAAATAGGGGTGAAGAGTTAATTCATCCACGTATCTCTTGAAGAAGGTTAGACCTCGTTTTAGGTAGTTAATGGCACATTTATTAGGGAAAAGGGGGATGACCTGGGAGCAAGAACTACTTCGCTCATAATTTGCCCCGGCTTTTATAGGAACAGCAGAAATAACCGGGTTTGCAGGTTCCGATTTCTGTAACCACCCGATGACGGCTTGCTTACAACGCATTGTATGCTGTCAGATGAAGCCGCTGTTTCAGACCTCCACGTGGAACCTTCAAATGTGGATATGGCTCCTTTCGCTGCCGCGGGTGGTAGTACCAAGATACGGGATAGATATAC
>JARGYV010100678.1:0-27563 GCA_029532675.1 Ornithodoros moubata
GGGGGACCAATTCTCATTAGTGAATTCTGAGTAAAGATTTTCACATCATCTCTTCTACCTCGGTACTTACCTCCAAAAGCACAGCCTCGCCAAACGCGACCAGTCACCAGCTGAAATGGCCTTGTAGAGATTTCTGCTCCACTTGGTGCAACACCGATAATGACAGACTCTCCCCAGCCTTTGTGACACGATTCCAGAGCATCCCTCTGTGCCGCAAAGATGAAATTTTTTGAGTACCAAACAGTACAAATCATAAGTGAAGAGAGAAAAGTCAAAGATAAAGACAGTTAAAAATGTACTTAAAGAAAACATTAGGATTCAAATCTTGAAAGGAGGTGCCCAACTCAGGTGAGCATGGACACACGCTGGAATAGTTAATTTCTTAGTTAACAATGCTACGAAGGAGCTCTGTTTTAATAAACCTGTGTAATACTGTGTAATAGAATATCTCCGCAGCTTGACTGTGTCTGTACGATTTTAAGTAGAGCTTATCAAGGCTAGTCCACAATGCATGACCATTACAAGGAAACAATATTTTTTTCAGTCAATGGTATCACATATACTGCAAAGCGACAGTAGCAACTGACGCTTTGGTACATTAGGAAATTTAACTTTGCCACATGAAAACTGTTGTGGTGGCCATATGGTATTTGTTGCCCATGAGAAAGTGTGGTGTTCAATAGACCCAGGTTGTGAGCTTGGCAACATCGAAAGGAATAACTTCAACTGCCTCGGTTTCAATCTGGCCCCACAGAGGGCCTATATGTTAATTTTACTTACCATGGTATGCACGTTTCCAATGCACTCAAATGTGAAGTCAAGGCCCCCATCCATCTTTTGTATCAAGTGGGCAGTAATAGGCTGGTCCAGCTTTTTTGGGTTCACAAATTCTGTGCAACCAAACAGCTTAGCTGTGAAGAAAAGTGAACACACACAAATAAAAAAAAAATTATTTAGACTCAACTTATTTCAAACCAGACAGCTAACTGTTTACCTTTTGTAAACTTGTCCTCATTAGTATCAATGCCAATGATAGTCTTGGCACCCTTCTCCTTCGCACCCATCGCCACAGAGAGTCCAACAGCCCCCAGACCCCATATGCCAACTGTGCTGCCCTGTGTTATGTTTACTGCATTTAATGCTGCACCATAGCCTGTGGAAACTGCACATCCCAGAAGGCAAACTTTGTCCAGTGGCGCAGCAGGGTTTATCTGCATGATAATAATACTTTATCCTTCAGTTTCTTCGGTATTTTTCCTGCTGGCACAGGATTTCAGTTTTAGCAGTTTCAGGTATCGATTCATAAGTAGCAATAACATACCATTTAAGCAAGGAACAACATGCATATTTGAGGTCAGCAAACTAGGTGTCTCTATTTGAACCCATTCATTGTCGTCAAGGCACTCATTCACAATTTTGTGTGCAAAAATATATGTTACTGCTGTTACCTAAATTAATTACACAGGAAAGAACAAAACAATTCTGGGCTACGTCAGTCAATAAACTGTCTCGCATACAACCCCAACTGAGAGCCACTGTATTAAAATACCATTATCTCCAAACTTACTCGTACCTTACAAAGTGATATCGCTGCCACCACAGTGTATTCACTGAACGTGCTAGTCCCCATAAAGTGGAAGATCTTGGTGCCATTGCACATGAACCTGGTGGTACCATCGGGCATCACACCACGGCCTTGAGTTCCTCTGAAAAGCAATGACCATGCTTTTAAAATATGCTGATGTTTCAAGCATCTGTAGCACACAATTGGAATGATGAGATACAGCATAACGATGCTCATGTGCAATGTATTTCTTCTGGAACCAAGTGTGCTGCAACTATCAAAGTATGGTTCTGTACCTTATTTTAGAACAGAGGTTTGTCTTTGGACTCCTGCAGAATTTGCACTCTTTGCACTGCGGAATGTACAGGGGTATCACATGGTCACCTGCGGGAAAGGGAAAGCGTGGCTTCTACTCTCCGCACGAAACTACCACTTTAGCATGTATGCTACATCAGGCCACAAATATTGTACAAACTGAGGATTATGAGATGCCAACGGCCCATGTCATAAAAGTTACATTTTTTTAAAATGCTGGAACAATTAAGCTCATTGTGTAACCAATAATTATGATGTTACCTGTTTTAAATTCTGTCACACCAGGTCCAACACTCTCCACAATTCCAGCACCTTCATGGCCAAGGATGCAAGGAAAGACACCTTCGGGGTCAAGACCCTCCAAAGTAGAAGAGTCTGTGTGACATACACCAGTAAACAGGATCTGAAATTTGAAAAGTGCCGGTAATAACCACTGCTTGCTTTGCCTCAGCACAAATAGAAGCAAGATAAATAGGCTTGTGCATACTTTAATTCGAACTTCTCCTGCCTGTGGAACAGCAACCTCGACGGTTTCGATCTTCAATGGCTCCGAGGGCTCCCATGCCACTGCTGCCTTGCAATAGATAGGCTGAAAAAAAGGCTTTGTTTTGAGCTAGGAAGCAGACAACATCATATCTAGTAATAAGAGTCACTTTGCAAAACATGTAAACAGGTGCATGTATGTATAGCATGGGTGCATGTTATTCTGCACACAAAGCTAGAGCTCAGGACAGTGGGTGCCCATACTCCCATTGCCAACTCAAGAATGCTTTCAGCAGCTTGAGACAAGAGCGTCAACACGGTCATACGTTCAAATCCTGATAGACTTAAAATTCCTACAGACCCCCACATAAACTAAATAGTCCGTGACTAAGGGTAGGAATATTTCTTTTTCCCTGAACTGTGGGCGAAGTATGCGTTGAAAAAAAGTTTAATTCAAAAGCAAAGAAACATAATGAGTTCAATTTGCAAGTGTAGCGGTCGAAATGCTAAGATGCCCTACTATAGCTGTACCCCGAATTCAAAAAGAACGACAAGAAAATCCCGGATCTCTGCTCGAGAAAAGCGCAGGAAGCTGCATAAAAAAACTTGAAAAAAAAAAAAAAAAACGGCATGACATGTGACCTAAACAACCCCCAACAAAACCGGGTCCTGCAACAGTGCATTGCGAGGTCCCTTGCCACTTATCTTCCGCCTTCCTACCTCAACTTTCCAACAACTAGTGAAACAACTGCCCTTAATCGTTATCACAACATGTTGTATACCTAAATCTCTGCCCGCAACGTATATTATGCATAGGGGCTCACAGCAACTCACCATGCCAAGGGTGGAATCTAACGTGTCCATCATCTTCTGTTACTTCTCGGCTTTTCAACGAAACTTTAATACAGAGATACCACGACCTTGTCGCTTTTACAATTCTGATAAGACGAAATAGTATCGGACACTTATCGACGGTTCGAAGGTTGGAAGTGCTTCGTTTCCTTGGGCTCACAGTTACGAGCTCAGACAGAACCTGGCACAACTCGCTGCGTTGCGTTGTCTATACTTAGGGGCCGTGTGCAGAACCAAGAGCCGTGGACATAACACCGTTGTGCACTGCTTATGTCGTCCGTTTAAACGTTACGCCAATTGTACATCGGGATCAGTAAACGTCAAATTCAATGTAGCGTAACGACCATTGTAACGTAGCATTATATGCTAGCCGCATCGGCGCCAAATTTTATTTCAAAAGACGCGCCTTTCGTCAGGCTAATCTCAGGTGGCGGCCCGATCGCGTTGCACCGAAAATGGCTGCCGTAGAAATGGAAGGGGCGCAGGAAGGAGTTTTACATAATATTTGTGGTAGTTTGGGCTGCAATAGCTCAGCAAAATTGCAGTGTCCGACTTGCATCAAGCTCGGTATCAAGGGATCTTTCTTCTGCTCGCAGGTAATTATTTATTTACGCACTGATTCTTGAGTGCATAGACCGCACGTGTTTTAAGCTCGCTCTTGGCTCTCATTGAAACCTATTTTAGGAAGCACTGCTGCTCACATAGTCCTTGTCGTGGTGTACTAGCGAAATATGTTCTCATTTGGCATACAGGATCTCTGGGTGCTGTAGAGTATAAATTCTAAATAGTTGGCGCTATAGGAACGGCGAGTAGTGGTAGTGACCGCGCAGTTGCCAATTACATTGCCCGTGCACTCTATACAGTCTCATTGATGCTTTCTCACATTCTTTGCAGGCGTGCTTTAAGGGAAATTGGGACGCTCATAAGGTTGTGCACAAGAATGCCAGTAAGTATGGCTGTACTTAAGCGGAAGAGTGCGGTTTACTTTTTCTTTGCGTTTTTTTCTTTCAGAAGCGAGTAAGGCCCCTTATAATCCATGGCCATCATACACATTTTCCGGAAAACTGAGACCCTACCTATTGGTAATAAAGGTTATAGTCTCATGTACTGCTTAAGCTTTTATCCTGTGTTATCTAAAGTAGTTTCTATCTCATTCATAGTCTCCAAAACGTGAAGTACCCGATCACATCATGCGCCCAGACTATGCTGATCATCCCGAAGGTATATGTTTCTATCCTTTGATGTGCAGTAGGGTGCACATCTGTTATGTGTCAATAATGTGCATCAGCATATTTATCGGAAAGCAGTGCGTGTGCTCACGTATAGGTTCTACATACAGGTCACCCATTGAGTGAACAGGCTGTAAAGGGTTCCACTCACATAAAGGTTTTAGACGACGAAGAGATAGAAGGCGTTCGTCTGGCATCGAAGGTATTGCTTGTTTGTGTGTGTGATCCATTACACTGTCGTAGCTTCCTTCATTTTGTACAAGTGCATGTACAATCTCACTCACCAGAATTTTTTTTATTCATCCTGGGACTATTGGTACCACAGCAAAAGGAAAAGCACTTGCTATTTTGTCGAGTAAAGCTAGAAGCTCCTTATTATGTCTTCTTAAAAGGGAGAGGGAACTTGAGTGCACGTTTTATGTCTCTGTGTAGCTAGCAAGAGAGGTCCTGGATGTTGCCTTAGGAGCTGCTGATATCGGTGTGACAACAGATGAAATTGATCGTCTAGTACATGAGGTGGGTGTAGCTTACAAACTGTGAGCAAATTTTGTCCAGGTAATTTCTCAGCTTGAGAACTATTGATAAAAATGCAGGATATAGGTCAGTCGCTCAGTATTCACAGCAAACCATTTTAAACTGAAGTGTTGTTGCGTTTCCTTTTAGGCATCTATCGAGCGTGAATGCTACCCATCGCCTCTGAATTACTACAAATTCCCGAAATCGTGTTGCACGTACGTACAGTCGCTATTATGTGGATCACAATTCTCATGTCTGTTGAGCTTATCGACAGTACAATTGGTTTACATGCACTGCTAGCAACCGCTTGTAGCTGGTTGGAAACAGCCTCTGCTTAACTTAGTTATTGTGAAGGGCCCTCGCAGATTGGCACACATTCAAGAACTCTGTGCTTTCTAGGTCAGTGAATGAAGTGATATGTCACGGCATACCAGACATGAGGCCTCTCGAAAATGGCGACCTCCTAAATGGTACATCCGCATGTGGAATGTTTGGAGAGGAGACCTCTGTAACATTTTTCTTTTTTTTCTCAGTGGACATCACAGTATATCACCGTGGCTTTCATGGGGACTTGAACGAGACAGTTTTCATCGGCAATGTGGATTCTAATTCCCGCCGCTTGGTGCAAGTCACCTACGAGTGCCTGTCTAAGGCCATTGATGCTGGTCTGTGTGTTTCCCATATGTCTTTCCATTTGCCCTTGCATACATACTATTGTTGCTTCGTTATTACAGTGTGGCATTTTTACTGGTGTAGTGACTCCTGGCATGCGTTACCGGGAGATTGGAGGCATCATCCAGAAACATGCTCAGGCTCATGGATTCTCTGTTGTCCGCAGCTACTGCGGACATGGCATCCACAGGTAAAGTGCTGGCTGTATTGTACAGCGAGCAGGTGCATTACATGATGCGAGTTGTGAAACACACTTGAGCAGGCTGTTTTTCATGTCTAGAGTAATGGCATCTGCTATCAAGCTTGCCTGGGACTCATTCTAAGATATCGCCTTGAAAATTGGGAGGGGTCAAGTAATACTTGAGGCCTATCAATAATTAGGATTGTGTAGTACATTTTTGTGCTCTGAACTTCCCTGTGAGTCACTGCTTTGCAAATAAATTGAGTGCAGTGATGTCACATGATTGTGACAATTTATAGTATACAGTCCAGCGTGTGTAAGTATGTACTCTAATAGTATGTTCTTACAAGAGTAGGTACAGGGTCCTTTTGCCTAGTTGTTCTTCACACCAGGGAAGGATCACTTTATATCAGTAGTGATTGAAACTGATAGTCACTTCAAAATTTCAAATCAAAACAATGGAGCCACTTTAGGCTTCATTAATCACTATCAAAGTCCTTGAGAATTTCACCTTTGTAATTGGTGTCATCTTTGTGTAATTTGATCAAATACATACATACATACCAACATTGAGTTTATGTTGGAAAGCTGAGCAAACATTGTTCAGAAACAAGCCAGTGCAGGCAGAGAAACAGGTTTGTAACAAACCTAAGCCAATGATGTGACAAGAGCATGGTGTTAATAACGTTGCAAAGTGGCACAGCTATGGTATTGTTGCCCAACTGTGAGCCTCAAAAATCATGTTCTCAATAACGTGGCTGTCTGAAGAGAAGATTGAGTGTCTTGCATTTTGAACTGCAGTCAGGATTATCGTACCAGTATGATTAACAGTTTTCAGGATGCGACTGTCACTTCAGTTTTTTTTTTTTGGGGGGGGGGATTTTTGAAAGTTGTAATACGATTCTACAGGATGTTTTAAGAAATCGTGAGGGTTGGGCTGGCTACCTTTTGATAAGTCAGGCTGTTTCCAAACATTTCTACTCTACTACTGAGGAGCTTCAGGCATACTTCTGAGAAGAAAAAAAATCTAATCTTTCCAATCTGAAAGAAATTATCTGTCTGTGTTTACGGTCTTCTGTAGTGAACGGGCACGAAACGGTGATCCTTCCGTCCTTTGTCAGGCTTAGAGTTATGGTAAAAACCTGGGTATCATATTTTTGGTTTAAATGATCCCAACGTTTGAAACACATCCCACGTACAATAATATGATACCAATTTTCAAATGTGAAAGTTTAGAAACCAGCGTTCGCACGGCTGAAGGACCCTTTTGCACACGTGTGCATATCGCCCTTCCCCTCGTTTCAGGACTGTGCACATCTCACACATCGGCCCTCGTCTGCGTGGTTTGGTAGCATTGTTCAGTATGGAATACCATTGATGATGAACTCGTTGTCCGATCGTGCAATATTTTAAACAGTCTCGATCGCAAAATCGACAATTTACCTACTACAGAAGCATTTGGACAAGTCGACATCCAGGGAATAGCGATCTGGGAATGAGTGAGCACAACGCTAATATTAATGTGAGCACATTGCATATAAAATGCCTTGAAGCGAAAATACACTATGCTCTTCTTGTTTGTTGTGGCTCAGAAACTTACCTTTGTGCTATATTCGGGTTCGTATTGTTAGCGATTCTTACGGTACATATTCAAGCAGCTGTTTCAAGGAAGGCTGTTGAAAGGCAAGTAACAGTTGGAAAACGCCGCTTCACCATTCCTTCCTCTCATTATCCGACTGCTAGTTAGTGCCCATTGTGCTGTGTCATGTAGGCAAGCTTTCCTACTTATATTGTGAAAACAGAAGCAAAAGGTGAAGTTTCCATTCTCAAAATTATGGTCATAGATCTCCTAGTGCTTACTCTAGAACAGAAGACATCTGTTTTATGTTAAAAAATTGAAACCAGTTAATTCTTGAAAGGATCAGTCTGCAATTTCCTGAAGCTCTGCAACAGTGAAGCATATGTTTGGAGACAGTGTCGCCCACAACAGTTGTGATCTTCATTAAAGGAATTTTTACCTTCATTTAACTAATGAGTGCATGCAGTTGAGCAGCTAGGCAATGTATTGGGGATACGAGGGGAATATCTGAATTAAAAGAAAACAAAAACATCCTATCTCCCCCTTTCGTGACACGTGCCCAAAAATAGTTTTCAAATATTCAGCGGGGGTATTTTGCGAAAAACCCTGTACAATAAGGTTATGGTTATCAAGTAGTGTATTGTGAGGCTTAATTCCTATAGTATGGCATTACAAGAGACATCGTGCATCATTCTTGGTACCTTTTACTGATATAGGGCAGTTTTAATCACCCGATGGCATGTTCTTTCTTGCAGGTTGTTTCACACAGCTCCGAGTGTTCCACATTATGCAAGTTAGTTCACATGCTTCACATACATTGCTGTCCAGTTTTATGAGCTATTGTAGGGTTTTGAATTTATGCCCTTTGTGCAATAGCCTAATTAGAAATGTGCTTTATATTGCAGAAAACAAAGCCATTGGAATCATGAAGCCAGGGCACTGCTTTACGATTGAGCCAATGATATCGGAAGGTAAGAATATTAGTTGCGTGCAACAAACATTGCTTGAAAAGCTCGAGAGGAGATAGCAAAGCTATGTCCTACGTTTTTCTTGTCCTCTATCCCGCTTCCTTACTGTTTGCCAAATGTTGTCAACACAGCACCCTTATTGCCATGTTGTTATGAAGCATCTATTGTTTCTGAACATTCTGAACATTCTATTGTTTCTGAATTACATTTTCTTATAGGTGTTGATGAACTGTTTTATTGTTTCAAAAACATGTTGCCATGAGTGCGGAGGAGCAGGTTCAAATTGATCAACACAGATCACTCTGTTGTTCTAGGATCATGGCATGACGATGTATGGCCCGATAGCTGGACGGCTGTCACCCGAGATGGACGCCGTTCTGCCCAGTTTGAACAGACACTGCTCGTCACTGAGACTGGCTGCGATATCTTGACAAGGAGACGTGAGAAGAATGGACAGCCTTGGTTCATGGACAAGTGACATGTTCCAAGTTTAGGTTAGTATCTCCTATACAACCTATAAACCCTGCATTGACAGTTGCTTATTCCCTTCCTTACTCTGTGTTGGCCAGATCCTTTGGTGACATGCAAAACGTTTTTTTGTTTTTTCATAAGCTTGTGCTAAGGAAAAAGTTGTAAACCTTTGTACAGCTCTCTGGATTTGTGTCTACCATATTTACCTGAAAGTAATATGACCCCACATTGTTTGATGGGGGAAAATGGACAAAAGGCCTTGTGAGGCACAAGGATATTTGCTCCTCATCAGTAGACGACTCTTTTTCCGTCACTGCTGTAGCAGACATTGTCTAAACAAGGTCTGCACTTCTTAAATGCATGCACAACAAGGTCACTGAGCAGGGCTGCCCACACTGATGACACCCGATTTTCACACTTCCGGCAGCGACACTCATAGGTGACACACGTACCGTATTTACTTGCATAATTTCCACATTCCCCCTGTTGCTTCATGTGTCCCTGCTCATCATAGTGCTGCTGGTAAAGGATACCATCTTCCCTCGCAAATTAGGAAAGTTCTACTAGTGTTATGGCATCATTGCTCCTGTCCTATTTTATCGTGACGTCCGTGGGTTCACCTTCGATGTGCGGAACTTGTATTCTCGGTACAGGCTGTGTAATGGCCTGACTTTGGTTCCTAGTGACAATGGCAGCAGAGATCGTGTCCATGATTTCTCTGTGATCGGTTGCACGTAAAGCGGCACCACCTTCATTCTGCATCTCGATGTCCCTGTGCACGAGCTTTTGTTATTTTGTGGGCGTTCAGCTTCTAACTTTTCTTTCTCTGGCATCTTCTGCTTGGGAAGAACCTTTTCCTTCTGGTCTCAGGTTTCATCCGGGTCATTGACGGCTCACACACCAGTCATGATGCCCAATATGATATATTGTGAGGAAGATTCTGGCGCTGCACATCATCACTCTTAGTCATCATCATAAGGTCACACGCATTCCTTCTCATATATTGATTAAACTCCGCATCGCTAACACGTTGCATCTCTCCTTCCTTCTCGCATTTTGGTGTAGCTGTGGTCTGACTACCCCAGTCCTATAATTTTCCTTTTCCCACCAACCACAACGAAGCTTCGTTCCGGCAAACATCTTTCCACCAGGTCTCTGGTTGCCCCCGACATCAGCAACGATCCACACCGTATAAGTCAACATCAAATAGACGCTCGAGGAGACATTTCAACTCCGCAATCTGCTGGTAGCCCTCCTATCGCACCAACAGCACTTCATCGGAATCCCCCGATTTTCTCTGCTGCCAGCAATGAGGACATCGAAGACTGGTTGAGCTCATATGAACGGGTCAGTACTTACAACCGTTGGGACGATTCCACCAAACTTACGAATGTTGTCTTTTATCCTGCGGATATCCCGTGAACGTGGTTTGAAAACCACGAAACCGAGTTCAATGGATGGTCTTCGTTTCGAGAACGAGTGCGGGAATTGTTCGGTAAACCGAAACTTCGCAAGGCCCAGGCTACACGCCAGTTGTCGGCGAGATACCAACGAGCAGGTGAAAGCTACGTCGCATACATCGAAGATGTGCTTTCGCTATGCAGTAAGGCCGACTACAATACGACAGAACGGGACAAGATTGCTAACATTACCAAAGGAATAGCTGAAGACGCTTTTCATTATCTCCTTCTCAAAGACCCCTCCACTGTCGCTGATGTAATTTCGGCCTGCCGAATCCTCCAGTCCTCCAGTCCTCCTGTCATGTGAGTGAGAAGGAAACCATGTAGGTATGCTATGCGGTGACAAAGAGTGACGGACACTAACTGCCCTTTCCTGCCCAAAGGCTTTGAATATTTGAGGCTCAATGTTGCCCACTTCAGTCGCGTGCTTTTGTGGCAACAATGTAGAAATGCAGTCGTAGTCCAAAGGTACTGCAATAATACCATCTTTTCCATCATGCCGTCGTACTAGCCGCGTGACAGCTCACTGCTGGACATGGCAAAGTATGTTTTCCCGCCGCTGTGTCTCTCATAACCGGTGGCCATCCTGAGCATGACACGAGCCAGGTAGACGGTTCAGGGAGGGTACACATTTCCGGCTGCCCGAACACGATAGCCACAGTTAATACGCAGTTAATCACGCTTTGTAAATGCTACACTTTCATTCATCCGGGACAACATGTTTCAAATCAAACAGCCAACCTATGAAATAATGGCCATGCAGCCGTCCTGACGGCCATCTCGATCACAGTTTTCCTTGACTTCAGTGGCATTGTGCATTTTGAATTTTTGGCTCAAGGACAAACAGTTGATACTACAAAGATATTTTGAAAAGTTTGTGCAAAAGAGATCAGATGTGCCGTTGCCACATAGTGATCTCAGACAGTGTTGTTTTATCACAAGGAAAATACCTGTAGTCCCACAGCCCATCAAAGTTGGGTTAAAAAGACTAAGAAACGGAAATGAAGTTTGTAGTACTATATAATATGCTTGACACTCCATGCTGTGTTGAATGTGGTTCAAAAGTATTGAGGCATGCAGCAGCATAATGGCTGCAAATTTTACAAATGTGAATTGAACTGTTTGTCAAGGGCATACACCGTCGGGGTAAGATTGGAGGTTGGGAAAGCCTAAACGGGCTTATAGCATTTTAGTTTGGCGTTTGACTGCAGGTATAGTTTTGCATCAGTATGACTACAAACATTTTATGCACGATATTTTTTGTGCATTTCAGGCTGTGAATTTCTGCAACGGTGGGTCAGCTCCAGAAGTAAACTTGAAGGTGAACATTGAAGTCTGTCTGTTTAATCAATGCAGAAACGTTGCTGTTGAACAGAAATTGACACTGTCACAACTTATATTTTTGCGATCGAGGTTCTATGCTTGCAGAGTGTATTCTGACGCAGATTTTTTCGGAATGTTCATTGGTGCCAGAATCACCTAGAACATGCCTGTCATTTTGGTATGTGATATACGAGGGATGTATTGTTTTGGACAGTCCTGTACAAATTGCGTGTTGTGCCTTTCCATCGGGGTCTGCTGCACAGGTAAATTTTTTACGGTTTTGCTGCTAAGAGAGCATCAATGCAGAGTCTGGGGAAATTGTGTGTGGACACAGCGAGGGGCAGAAGTATACAGTATGTGCGTACAAGTGAATTCTGCTGCCGGGTAGCATCTTGTCAGGTGGCTGATATGAAGAAGTTGTTGACCAATTGATCATTGGGATGATCATTGTGCCAAAACACCCTGATAGGATGTGACTGTCAAAAGAAAAACAAACTGCACTGTTTCCACATTTGCTAATGCTTTGTCGTCTGCATGACTGCGAGAAGCCACAGATGACACAAACCTCTAGCATCAAAGAAACACTAGGGATATATGTTGTTTGCTGCTTGTGCATAGGAGCTGAGGCTTTGAGGAAATTTCTGATAGGGCTATGACGAAGGTTACTTCGCTTTGTGTCAAACGTTGCCTGAATACAAATAATTTGCAGCAATGTTTCTCGTGCCAACCTTGTTATTCACATTTGTCACAAGCCTTATCTCAACCTTGAGCCTAATCTGTCGTGCCTTTTCGCATGTTTAGTTTTAGGCACCTGCGATAAAGCCTTGGCCCCCATATTAGCTCTCTTCCTAATGGGCCCATTTAATTTTACACTTGCTGTCTCTTGACTGTGTCCCTCCGTTCTTTTTTTCTTTTTTCACCACATGTGATGGTTCGTTTTACTTTACTTGGTTTTCATTCAATCATTTCCTCAATGTATCTGGGAAGATTTCAGCCCGTACCCGACGGGACCATGCAAGATGTATGGGTAGCATTACTACTGCCATGCTCCTCTCAGGCTTTATATTAAGCGACTCAGCTTTAAAACACAAGAACGGCCCTGTGATTTTCAAAGAATAGTGGCATCTTCTCACATAAGATTACCTCAGGTTGACTATGATAACAAAGCCTGAGAAACACAAAGGATTGACAAAGTTCATTTGTGTAATCCTTTGTGTGCTACTCATGGCTCGGGCTTTCTAATTGTAGAACTTGCCCACCAGCTAGCCCCTATCTATTCTGTTTGAGCAGCTAGTGAACAAAAGGAAACATTAGTCACTAACTAACAAAGTAGTAGGTCAGACGTGATTACTACTTGTACAATTCCAGCTAAGATCTACGCATATATGCCTCACCGCCTGGAAGCAGTGCCTGTGCAGGCAAATAAAGATTGTGATTGTTTGATTATGACTGTGTACGTCACGCTTCTTACACCTCATAATTCAGAAGGACAGCACGAGAATTACCTGATCGGGTTGATTCCTGTGTTTTTCACCTCTGGAGTGCACTTGAAAGAAAGCTGTGCTTTTGTAGGGAGGGTTGTGCGGAGAAGAAATTATCCGCGGCCAAAAAAAGGAAAAGGAGTCCTCATCATTGTGCTCTGATGGCTGATCGGAGTGAACATGGGGCAAATTGAGGACAGAGGGGCCCAGCCTGGCATGGAGTCGTTCAACCACAAAATTTTAAGACAACAGTTCCCAATATTTACATGCTATGCGTTGGGTTCAAGTTTTCTTGCTATTTTGCTGTTTTTGATTGTTATTATATTGCTTTTACCATACACTGGACACCTTTGAGGCAGAACTGTTCCTGCAGAGTGTGGTAAAAAATAATAATTCTACTGGATTATTACGAAGTGTCCTCTCCTAACTATTGACAATATTATTGAAGGAGCTATTGCGGACCCCCCAGCCCCTTTTGCTTACATTTTTGGGTGTTCGAAATTTACAAGACTCGGGACCTGAAGTGAGCGTTTGCGTCTGGTTTCTATAAGATAAGTGGTTCTTATTTGTAAGCTTCCGTACAGTACTGGCGACAGCGAGCACCTCAAAATGAAGGCATCTCAAGCGCAAACAGCGTTTAGATAACATGGTATGGTGTGTCTCTTCGTTGCGGGTATTGTTTCAAGCGGGCCAAGGCCAAGGGGAAGGTCGCTGCAGGACCAGTTCTAAGCGAACTAATTGCAGAGCCATTTAATGAGGCAGTCGCACAAAGGCTGAACTTATGGTAGTATTGTTTGCTAGCGGGACTATCTTACACCCCCGCCTTTTCTGCTTTGTCTCCAGAGCGGAGTTCCTCATTAAAGGCAAGAATAGATGCCATTTCACGTCCATGCCAATTTAATTTTGTTTCTTCAATGTGTGTTTTTTACACATGTACTGTTCGCCATTTTAATCACTGTAGTCCATGTACTGCGAGCAACTAATTACCAGTGACGGCGCGGCCGGGCCTCATTAATGGTACTGTCGCACAGCGTGAGTTGCCGAGCTTCAAGAAAACCGAATAGATACGCCCGGCTGCGCACGATAACAAAGTTTTAAAAATCCGATGAATCACTGGGTAATAAGGGAGGTTTTGCTTGGACTTTTCTACTCGAAGCTTGTCTAAGAATGGAATCGTTTAGAGCAAATTGTGTTTTCCGTCCCGTTCTGGTCGGTAGCTTCTGAGTGGCGCAGACATAGCTGTCCATTGTATGTGGCAGCACTGTGTCAAAATGCGCGATGTAAAATATAGATAAATGCAAGTACCGAAACAGTCGGCATGGTTGACAGGCCAGTTTTGACAATTCAGCCATTTGGGGCGAAGTGTTTGAAAGAAAAATTCAATCGTTCCGTCATTCGTTGCCCAAGCAACTGCTCGGTCGCCGGAAACTTCAGCGCTTCAACATGCTCGATTTCGACCCGTTAATGTGCCGACGGAAGAAGCCAGTAACAATAAAACCCGATGAAGTTAAGCTCAAAGGGCACGAGGAAAGAAAAACTCGCTTTCATAGCGAGGACGAAAGTTGAGCTGAGGCTGCAATTTTGTTGACGTCAGCATGGGAAATAAAGGCAGAAAGGAAGCAGAGGCAACGATCGGGCTGTGCCATATAGCATGTGTGGGTACAGGGAGCTGCTTTCATAGGATCAAGCCGTTCAATGGTGCACGGAGAGAGGAAGATTTATTATGCCGTGGGGGACTTAATACGAGAGAGACAGCGAAACCCTGACGAATGAAACAGCTCGGCCCGGGTCGACTGACGTCGACATTCATCATCGCCGCCGCGCCTTCTTGCGATCGAAGTTCATTCGATGATATCCAGCGCCTCGCAATTATAGCAGTCACGTGGTTCGGTATCATTGCGCAATTAACGAAACAACCGGCGGACCCATGGCCAGTTTGTTTGGTCAGCTTAAGTTTGCATTAGTAGCGAAGAAGTCTAATGTCACAAAACAAACAAAAATCTACGATATATAAGGGGACCCGTGAGGGTGCTTAATCGTATTATGTGCCTCGTGCTTTGCGTAGTTTATTTTGACCGCCCAATGTTTTCATTACAACGCGTATAAAAGTAAATACAATAAACTGTACAGGATCCTCGTTGGAGATGTGCCTGCCTCCTCTGCTCTTTGGCTTTGCCATTCACACAGGCTCATTGCCCTAGCTCCCTCGAATTAATATTGTAAACATTATAGCTTAACAGGTAAGGTAAGGTAAGTGAAATTGGAAGTACCTGCGCGACACGCCTGTCGTCAACATGTTGACGATTTCACTTGCACCCGTTCTTTCATTTACTTCTTTGGTCTTACAAAAAAAGAAAAAGGTAACAGTGCACTCTGTATGGCAATGTAAGGCAATTACATGGAGAAATGTCACTGTTAAAAGCCTCTGCCAGAACAAGAGATTAACTCTAAGCCTGCTCTGCGAGTGGGACAACAGGTCAGCAAGTGAGTCTGCTCAGATCAGGCTTCTACATAATCCCACACAGCGAACAAAAAAAGAAATACGGATTCGTGATTCGACTGCCTTGTCATTACCAGAATGGTCGGCAGTTGTTTTCCCTGGTGCCTACAGAACAACGGCGATGTTTTATAAATTGCTCGCACTGCCCAGCCGTGTGTATATACAAGTGGTACGTAATCTCAGCGTTCATTAATCAAGGGAACCTAATGAAAATTGTGCCACCAGCGTCGCTCGGGTCGAGGTTTTGCCATATGTCGCAACAGAGCAAGTTCTGTAATTTATACGAGGCTGTCAAAGATGCGGGATTGCATCTCTTCACGAAGGCAGGGATAACTTCGAATTGTTCACCTCTGAATAATTCGAAAATCACCATTCGCTCTGGAACCTTGTCCAAGATACACGTAGAAGTGTGCTTTCGTGCGTGTTGGGCTCTCGCATTTGAAACCAAGGCTAGCAGTTCTATACGCTCAGAGTTTGGAGAAAGAAGTTATGCACATGGGGCTCGAGTGTAGATTTTGACCGAATGCTGAGCAAAAAGCTACACAGCAGCATTTATCGACACCTCCCAGCACTCAGCACAATCGTGGTATTTGCAGTAATACGATTTACGCTCTTCATACTTCTTCTCTAGCGATCCAATCTTCTTACGTCGCTTTCTTGTTTTTTTACTTTTTTTTAGTCTGTCCGGTGGGTCCTACCAGTACCCTAGCGGAATTTCCCTCGCAATTTCTTCTTCAAGTCTATACAGTTACAGGAGCTGCATGCTCACTTTAACACCTGCCCTTGAACAATTAGTCTTTCAGTCACTCGCACCAACCGGGACGCGTGACACACTTAACCAACTCTTAACTACCGTTTATGCTGAAAAAAGCAGCTGACGAAGAATATCGACTGGCATTAAACTGTTCTTTTGGGATACGGTTCAGCAGTTGTCCGCCATCCAGCTCTGTGAGAAATATTCTAGGGAGCCTTGGTCGCCTACGAGGCACTGAGGAGAATTGCCTTCCTACTGCTTCCTTTTATTACAGCAGTCTCGCAAAACGACGAAGTAACGCACCGTGGAAGTACGATACATTCAGTGAAGCAGAAGTAACTGGCCCCATGGCATAAATTGCGAAGGCGTGTTTCCTCGGGTCCGCGACTCCCAAATACTGTATGTAAATCTTATTCGACAAAAGAAAAGCACGCCTGGGAATAGCGAATTTTTAATCCCGGCGACACAAGGAATAGGAACGAACAAAGTGGTCCCAAGAGAAAAAACAATTTCCTCGCGGAAGGATATTAGATGGACGGAGAGTAATTTTAAATGAGCTCTTCCTCTTTCTTGACGTCGCGAAAAATGTGGTTTCCCTCAAACAGCGTTTATGCTGCAGCGAGGATGGCGAGAAATGAGGCGCCCTTGGAAGGTAACGGAAAGAACGTGTCGGCGACGGACATTACAATGCACGCCTAGCTACTTGGTGCAAGGTCCGAAATGTATATCTAGAGAGAGATTTTTTTTCTTCTTCCTCTAGAAGGGTGCAATAGACTGCTTTACGAGGTATTGCCCCTTGACATGATACACGTGTAGTTCAAAATTTCGCTTAATGAAACTCCAAACAGATACAAAAGAATTACGCCCGAGTCGTGGAGTACTGTTCATTATTATTACTATTTTGTACATCTCCATATGTGGAATTACCAATCTCATTTTGACTGCATCTGGTTATCTTTCACTGAACTCTTTTGAATCAACTTAAGCTTCCTGCCGCCTCTGTCATGCCCGAGAATATAAATGCAAGCATCGCGAGGATCTTGCTACCATGCTTGTAGCTTATCGACAAAATAAATCATAAGTTAAATTGTGAGTGCTAAAGCACCACCATCGGAACTTAATTCTCGTGTCAGTCACAAACTAACAACTTTCCAATACTGAAGGGGCTAGCCGAACGAAGAATGCACTGAAAGGTTCACACGCGAGCATTTTCTGTTCATTGTTCTTTGGTACAGCTCCTCATACCTGTATTTTCCCGCGCATGTTTCGGTACGCTGATGTGTTTGCTGTACAGCACTTCTTTTTTTTTTTTTTAAGCAAATACGTATCAATCGTAGTGATTGTTTCCCCCATATAAGCCTTCCGGTTCGCGCTCGAAACACCGTGCGCCACAAACGAATTTTGTTGTCGGCTTCCGCGTTTTCACATTCATGCTGACCAGGGGTACTAATGATTCGGAGCAAAGCGGGAACTGCATACCGCGCGGTTTAGGACATGTCGGCAGTCGGTTTGCTTTGTGGGATAGGCTTCGATCACGGTGGTCCCACTCACGAAGAAAGAGTGTTCTGGAAATGAACGTTATCAGAGCTTAAAAGTTACAAAGTAGTAGTATTAACAACAATAATAGAATGAAGAAGACTATCTTAGTGAGCGCGTAGTCCGAATTTATGAAACGCTAATACGAGTGACTCCCACACATATCTAAAGTACGTACCGCTGGACGTACATTCTGTACTAGAAAGGCGAAATTTGGTTTATTGCATTTCCAAGAGCTTAATACGAAATGTATTTTCGCACTACATATGGCGAGGTTCTGGGCTCTCGGACGGCGCCTATGACTAAAAATCTCCACCATTTATACTGTAAGTCGGGTGCAATAGGGGTGGCCGCAGTTGTCATCTTTTTGACGCTGCTGCAAAGCTGCAAAAGCAATCTTGACCAATCCGTCCACCCCTAATGGGCCCGACTTTCAGTACACTGTGCTGCTTGTGCATATAACGTGACAGACGTCTGAGCTAATCTGCTGATAAGATCTCATTCGTTATCAGCGGCCCGCGCAAGCGTCTGTGGTGACGCTGCACATTTCGCAAGCATGCCCATTGGTCATACTCTGTAAGGGAATTCCGCGAGCAATTAACTGCGGCGGCTGTGATATTGGTAGTCGGGGGCTTCGGATGGTTCACTGTTGCATGTTCTCAGTGAAATGGACGGTTTACAAACTGGAATGTGATTTGTGTTGTGTTGGTTGTCATAGTGTTCGCACGCGTCCCTCCGGACTTGTGTCGACCAACGTCGAGGGCACCGGGATCCGAAGTACGGCGTTCAAGAGGAACAAATATCGGTAAATATCATTGTCACACGTAGAGCTTGATTGTTGTGGGACTTTTGTGCCGGTTTCTTGGAGCGAGCCGAAAGGGAACAATTTACATACGCGCGTACCTGTCGTTCATGGAGCCAAGCTCCACTACCGTATAATGAACACTGTGAAGCGTCCTATACATGTATAGCCGCATTTTTCTGTTAGCGCTATCGTGTTGAAGCTCCCGGGGGCCTAGGCATGGGGAAGGAGGGGATATGGGGGGTATGAGCCCCAAATGTCCCGTGACTATAGTTCACGCAGCCTCAAGAAGGAAACTGGTCACGTGACTAAGCCGTACCGTACCGACACACGAAACGCAAAAGAATGGCTGCCCTTCTTCAGTTCTTTTCTACTTATCGCTGCATCCCATCTGAACCGTTTGGCAAGATAATATCTTAAAAGATAAGAGTAGCGTGAGTGCACAAGCCAACGGGAAATGAACACCGTAAAAGGGATCATTAAGCATCTCACTCTATTGCATTCCACAGCGGATATTTTCCAACGCCACTCCTTGAATTCTATATTGACCTTACAAATGGGCCGTGTAAAGAGAGATATATACTAAGCAACGCACACCCTCATTCTCCGAGCCGAAAGCAACACCCTGGAAGCATCTTCAACGGGTCGTTTACCATGAAGAGGATACTCGTCTGACCTTAGTTCTGGGAAGTTCGCTCGGCACTGCGGGAAGGAATTGACGAATACGTATATCTTTGCTTACCGGGACGTCGGACCCTAAGCTGGACTGCAGTGTGTTTCATTTACCACAAAACCAAGTTTTGAAACAGAAAGAAAGCTGCATCCCGTTTTCGTTCATTATTTCATTTGGTCCATTCGCGCTAGGAGAACTTTTGTTTCCAGTGCCACCAGGAGTAAAATTTGCAGTTTCTTTTATTTTTTCTTCTTCGAAAGCATATTCTGAGCTGCAACGTGGCCGCGTGTAGAAATATATGGTTCTGGGGAAAGTTCAAATAATGAACAACGGAAAAATGTATTTCCTTCACGGGCATAACATTTCGTTCCGAACGAAAAAGGTGAGCCCTGAAAAGTAATTTACTACACTTAGCAGTTATAATTTGAAGATTCTTCCATTCACCCAAGAAAGAAAAAACGTGTTCTGCCTTCTTTGTTTTGATTTTCTCCTCTACTTTTGTAGCCCTGTTTTTATTGGACTTCAGTTCCGACAAGGTATGCAGATGTATGCGGAACTCTGCTAATTTTATCGCACTCCACCCCGAAGAGTAGCAAACAAGGAAATGAAGGAGGGGAAAAAGCGAGGGAATTTCAAATCGATCTTTACGCACCATCGATTTTTAGTGAGATCGAAGTTAAGGAAAGAAAAAAGGAGGCATTTGTGCTTTCCCTTCTCTGTCAAGTTCGAGTTTCGGCAAAGTTGCACGAGTAAGGGACTTTTTAAATAGTTCTGTCATTTTACTGGCGACATTTTATCGCTCATACTTTCTGCATCATGATATCTCTCTCTTTCGTCCTTTAAATTTTCTTTTCATTAAACTATTCGCAACGTCAACTGATGTTTAAAGTAGAGTGTCTTGAATGTCGCATAGGAAATTTAGAACTACAAGGTTAGGAGTGGAATTAGAAGGGGAGGGGGCACAGTTACGACCAGTGCTGTATGTACGCAAAGTATTAAGTGTATGGAACAGTCATAGTAGGACCCAACGGTGGTTGTTGAGCACGCTCAACAAGAACTTCACCTGGCAGCGGACGACGTAAGAATTACAGAAAGATGTATTGAAACAAAGAAGAAGAAGAAGAAGAAAAAAAAAGGGAAAAGATGTGAGCGATAACAAGATGTTCCAGCCATATGCTACATTAACGGCCAGTTTATATATCCTCTATTTGCCGTCGCCCACACTTCCCAAGCGTCTCGTCTTTCCGGAACAAAGAAAAGAACGCAGAAAAAAAAAGTAAATACAAGGAAGCAGGAGTCGAAAACCAAAAGGATGAAATAAATAAGAAAGGAGAACCCGAGGACAAAAATTACAGGAAGCAATACCGAAACCAAAGAACGTTTATGTCATCCCCATGTTCTGCAACCGTCAGATGGAGAGAAGAAGACTAAGAAGAGAGAGAAACATAAGCGGAGAGGAGGAAACTGCGCAAGCGCAGTGGAGAGCAACGGCTTCTCGTAGCAGACGACAGCGAGCAGATAGCCACAGAAAGCGACTCTTGCAAAGCAGAGCGCGTCGCTTGCAGCTCCCTACGGGAGTGCCTGTGTTTGTGCTTCCAGTGCGGCCGGGTTCGGGCAGTGACTCGTCGCCACATGCTTCGGGGACCGTGGGGCAGACTCAAGAGCTAGATTTTTGCAGCCAGGGACTGTGCGCGCGATGGACACGCGCGGCGTGGTGTATGCGTCCACGGAAACAGGGATTCGCCGGAGGATGTGTTTCTGGTGCGGTGGTCCAGGGCTGAAAGCCGCGCTGGCACTCGCGCTTTTCAGTTTCGTCGTGCTGGGCTGGCCGTGCACGGACGCCAAACGGTTCACAGTAGAAGAACTCATGCACACACGGTTCCCCAAAAGAGTTTCAGACGACCAGGACCTGGACCCGTGCAAATCAGGTGCGTGGCTCAAGTAGTCATCCCTATCGTTCGGTGCGAGCAGACGAATTCTGCTTAGTTTCCCTTTTGGCTCCAGTTTCTGTTAGTATTTCTGTCTTTCTGTGATTTCGATGCTGCACAGGATCCAGGACGCTTGCACTCTCTGGCATTAGACAGCTATGAGCGAGGTTTCAAACTACCCTATAGAGGATACGAATTCTTAGGAAATGTACACGGCCGCTTGGGACTGGTCTTATGTGTGCGATCAACTGGGTGTCTACCGAGAATTTTGAAAAGTAATCGATGCGTACTAGCGCATTATGAGTAATAATAGTGCCGAGAATAGTAACAAACGTTCAGTGTAGCCTGCGCCCAGCACACGTACGACGTGAGCGCCACGAGTTAATGTCGACACACCTTGAGATAGTCTGATCTCACAGTAAAAAGGCTCTTATGGAAGACAAAAAAAAAATAAAAAAAATAGCTAAGCATATACACCAAACATTAAAATAAATATAACACATTCAAAAGTAAATCTCGCACTTAACATTATAAATTTGATTTGATTATAATTTATATATGTATAATAATTAAATAAAAGCCGGCATTATTCTGAATTTTATCTTCGCTGGCTTTGTAGTAAGGCATTCAGCGAGTAACGCGTTTGTCTCACGTGCTACGTGACCTTGTAAAGCCACCGCTACGACCATCGCCAACCTGCGCATTGCAAGCCGAGTAGCTCGGAACAGCTGTTCAGGGATGTCAAATGAAACCAAAAAAGTATTGGCTATATTCTGAATTATATAGTATGATAGAGAGAGAAGAGGAAAAAAGAAGTTATGGAATTATTATCGACATTCTAAACTCCTGTCCTCAGCTTCAAATTAAGATTTGCGTTTATGGCTTGTTATGCAATACATCCAAGAATAGGGAACAGGGCCGTAAGACAAGCTGACTTATGTTCACTTAGCCGAGTAAAGTAGAAGGAACTTGAAAGCGACGTCCTCTTTTGTGGGCTAAGAAGATTTTGCCAGTGTTTTCGCGCATACTTCTTTTTTATATATATACTGCACTAATCGCTGCCGGCAAGTTCGCTCAAACTAAAATTGATAGGTACAGCACCGGGGGCTCTTCCTTTAACAAGCAAGTAAAAGGCTTTGTCAGTCGAGGCTAATGAGTCTAATGAATCCGAACAGCTAATTGATGATGATGATGGGTCAGAGGCAAAAGTACACAGATGGCAGATGCTGTAAGAAAAGCTCCAGTCTTCCGTATTTATTATTATGTTTCTTTGGCGTCGCCACCTCTTATTCCCTATCCATTAAAAAGCAAGTGTGCGGTAGAGGGATTTCTCGAGCAGTTTCGTGACACGAGATTCTAACATTCGGAACCAAATAGGCAAGAAGAATTGATAAAATAGCACACGCACAGCCAATGAATCGGTGGATGAAATGCGTAGCGTGAAACGCTCTCTGTATCGTCCTCTTCCTTGGCTTTTTACGGTACGCAGACAAGAAGGAAGCATTCCCCCGAACACTTCAAACGCGAAAAGTCGCTGCTCCAGAGCCCAGCTGGAGCTTCCCTGTGCGTTTTAGCGGCTGGGGTTGCAGCAAACCATGAAGGCTCCCCATGTAGCGCCAGCGTGATAAAACGGGTGGCACAGGAATATACTCACTATATCCGCGTCTTCTTTGTCGCCCTTTATAAGAGATAGTAGGGGGGAATCGTAAAACACTGGGTGAAGTTCATTACGGATAAAGTGAAGTGTGGCCGTGGAGCCAGTGCAGTTAATTTATTTTAGGGACCTCCTTGAATGCAGCGTAAGACTGACTATACAAAAAAGAACCAAGGAAAAGGAAGAAGGTCAGTACGTTTGAGCATAGAGATCGAGTGGGCCTCTTTTGCGTGCTTTACGGTACCCAAGGGTGTTTATGGCGAAAGCGTATATTTGCGTCCAGTGGAGGGTAACGTCTTGCTCGCTGGTTCGCGTGAAAACTCGAGTTTATGCGAATTCAGCAGTGTGCGTGATACCTTTGCCTGCATGGCACATCCGCATGATCGTATATAAGGAAGGAGTATATGGTGGGACGCCTTGCAGATAATGGCTATGACTTCACAGTCGACTCCTGTGCCTTTGTCGGATCGTTGTGCTACAGGGTCACACTGACCAGTCCATGCTAGGCTGCAGGAATCGCACCTGCCTCGCTCGTGAGATGAAGTAAACATGATGGTTTAGACGATGATGGGTAAATTGTGGGAGTGGTAAGGGGGTAGTAAAATTCTAAGACGGGGTTAATTGTTGGTATCGACCAGTGCTGGTCAAGCAGCAATAAGAAGCAAGAAAGGAACGAGATGGCAGACACAGTACTGCTGTTACCTTAGCGAAATATTGAACGTATATGTCCACCAGATTTCGTTTAGTTTAGAGCGTTATAGGGTGTGTCGTCCAGTATTCCTTTCAACTACGTCTAAGGGACTACACCACTATGGTAGTCGCGCTCAGGCGTCATACTCTACGAATTTGCTCGCTAAGTGATATTTAGATGGAAATTGCGTTAAAATAAATATAATTCTATATATAGACATATCATTGCCAGTGACGTCCTGTCTTCTTTATTATTAACTTGCCTCGCGTGCCTTGTGCGCGGCAAGTGGTGCGCACAGGCCGTCGAACTTCAGGATGGGCTCTGCCAGAATTCCCGCAAAAGCTGCGTTGATCTGCCGTGAGATGAAGGGTGAGCGAGGAGCAGCACTGACAGCACTAGAAGGTATTCACCAAAAGGAAAACCCGATGCAAGTGTAGCGGTATGAATCTGATGCGCAGGAAGAGTTCACAGCAGACGCTCAAGTTAAATCTCTGGGAGTGTGAAGCGCGGCACTGAATGCGACGCGGCAATCGGCTTGAACAGCAGCCCTCCAGAATTCAGCTAGAGGCAGGAACCCAAGAAACGTGGTCCCAACGCGTTCGGTATACAGGGTGCATCTGTTGAGAACGTCATTGGCGCCTCACAAAAAGCGCAGAAAGCTGTTACGTAAAGCACGACGCGGGGAAATTTTCATACCATGTGCCAACATTTTGAATTGTCGTCACCACCCGCNGCTCTGTTGCTATACGCCTGCCTACCTGATGGCGCAATGGCTCCCACACGATAACTTTTATTATGCAAGGCTGTCACTAAATCTGTTCAGGAATTCTTGTGGATGTCTTCGCCGGAACGTAATAAAAGATGAAACTGCTTACACATGCACCGTTTTTCTCGGGGCTTTTTTTGTAATGCCCCATCCGATCGATGGGACACTTTCTTGCTGCGTGTCTCTTTGGTCTGACCACTGGAAACCGCGGATAGCAGAGAGGGAGGAAAACCAGGAGAATGAAAAGATAATCGGTTGTATTCTTTGGAACGTCACAATAATTATGCGTGAGATAGTTAACAGCTATCGGCCAGAACTTATATCTACGTCTTCCTGTACATACGCGGACGTTTGTATCCTACTGTCATGTTTATCTTTGTCAACGGAAAAAGAGCACATTTGCTCTTTATTCGTTGTTCAAATTTACATGTTTTCATGTCCACATTGTGCGGACAGGAGGAGAGCACTGCTTGTCGAAGGTTCCTCTAACTCTTAGATTAGAATCATCAATGACTTGCATACCAGATATTATGTGAACGCCTCCGAGCCAATTACGCAGATCACGGTCTCATTACAGCTTTCCAGAACCTAGCGTACAATCACTGGCGAGGCCGACAGCCCTCTTTCACCTGGTACCGGTGCGAATTCCGGCAACGGTTTCTCGTCAATTGAAGCGATAAGTTGTAGGAGAACACAGACTGTGAGGAGGTGTTACCTCGTTTTCTCCATATCCTCTTGATTTCTCTTCTGCATCGATCTCTAGGCAAATAAGCGCGAAAAGATTGTGTACTTGGAATGTTTACAGAGCCCTCGTGCCTCTAGAAGAAAATTGAAACACGTATCTACAAAAGCGAGTATAAGAATCGATAGAAAGGGAGGAAGGTAGATGGCAGTCTGCTCTATAGCTCCCAGCATTCTTCCCATGTTCTTGGGCTAGGAATACTGTATTAAAAGGAAGGAAGGAATTGCTGGTCCCTTGTTGTATAAAATCACCATAAAAAGAAAGCAAGAACCAAAGGAGGGATTTCCGTCGATTTGAAAACGAAAGAAAATGAGGTTTGATACCCCGGTATTTTTTACTTTGGCTTTATAGCTCAGACAGCGTCTGCTTCAGTCAGCTGACAGCGTGTAGCAACAGCAAATCGCCCTCCCTGTTGACATTATCTCGTCCATGTTCTCGCTACAATTACACTCCTGGAACATTATATGGCCTGGCAACTAGATGAAGATAAGTATGTGGAAGGCTGTCCCAGGTTCAAGGCGATAAATAACGCTTGATTCTAAACTAATATTGCGTTGTAACGCTGTTGTGACGCCTTGGGTTTCGAAGGTTGTCTATACATGTCACAGACAGCTGTCGGCTACTTTCACGTCTAATGCCAAGTGTGCGCCCCACTGGGATGAACAACAACAGCTGTAACGATTTTCTTGTCTTTGTTTCCTTTTGTAACACATAGAAAGAGAGAATATGAAAAGAAGAGAAAAAAAAAAGCGTTTAGCAGGGAAGCAAAGGTTGACGGCCAGCAAATGCCGCAATGTAGCGCATGGGAATTTGGCGAAAAGACAAAGGACAAAGCGTAGATGTCGACCACTCACGCCTGTCACTCCTGTACTGCATGTAGCGCTACGTACGAGTGCTACGATGTCAAGCAAATCCAGAGTTCATTCATGTGTGTTACAGTCATTCTGTGGTACACGCTTGCGTGTCTGCGCCAGTTATTCCCTTTGTTACGCAACGATGTCAGGGTATTTAAGGTCTAAGTAAAAGTTGCATTCTCAAATATAAAAAAAGGTATAAGCATCCCATCCTATATCCCTTCCTACGGCGACATTTTATTTAACTCCAGATATGCATGCAGAGTACCACTTTCTTTATACATATATATATATACTTTAGGCAAGTGAATGTTCGGAACAGAACGTTGAGAAAACTTTCGATCACTTGATTTTCCTCAACTGACGCTGATATAGAAATTTTATTTGCCGCACAAGTACGGGACGAAAGGGACAGGTCTTTCATACGAAGCCTTTCATATATGCCCACATCAAGATTACTTTCCATATTACTCCCTAGTCTCCAGAAAGATGCCGCAAGACTCCACCTTTCGCTTTTCTTTCATCTCCTGACCTGCCGCAGGCGAAGCACATACGGGAGTCTTGTTAATCTAAGAGCTTCCCGGTATTATCTTTTTTCTGTTTACCGCACTGTCTTTCCACTGGAAGGCATTATGCCGTATTGAAGCAGAAACGCAAGATGAGAATTCGAGGCGACGTTATACTGCCAGCAGTAAAACTGTACGTGCTTATACAACGGGAACGTCAAGAACCCTCTCTTGATTATGCCGCGGGAAGTATTTGCGCAGGAAAATCAAAATGTTGCCCAAATGCGTTCTTCCAAACTCAACATCGCGATGTGTTTATAAGACAGCGTCTTATTAGTTATGAAAATAATATGGTTTATAAGTTCAAAGAGGGAGAAAGGATAGTGCACGAAGGGTTTCAGTTACCTCATTTCTGTCGTGCAGAACCTAAGAAGTGTGGACGGGGGTGTTTGGCAACACCCAAGGTTGTCTTGACAAGTCCGCGTAAACTGAAGTGCTGGAACTTTGCCTATCGTCAGGTGCGAGTGAAAAGCGTGGTCTTCGCTTCAAGCGCCGACGAACGTTGTGGGTTGCGCCTTTTCTTGAGAGCGATAAAAAAGGCGTGTGTGCACACCATTACACAACATTGTTGAAGACAAGAGCAGTTGTGCACGAGTATTCGCAGTGGGAAGGCGAAATGGAATTGAAAAACGCGTGTGTGCGGGCTGCCGCGAGCGATAATACATCGCAGTGAATTTGCATTTCTTCATTTGGTGTTTCACATTCTTACGCTACTGTCCACGACGTCAACCGCGGAAACACAATGAGCCCTTTACCAGTTCAACGCGCACTTTGTGGTATGCTTTGACAAATTGATTGAGTTTCAGTTGCCTAAGTCCATATGTTTGCATTTGTCGCGTCTGGAGGGAGGCCCCTTCGACCAGGACATCACCTAATTACTGAGTATATATATATATATATATATTATTGGCAAATAGAAAAATGAAGCGCGGACAGCAGTAGTGTGGGAGTAATAGAAAAATATTTATTAGGGGTAGCCTGAGGAAATTAACGGTCGACGTTT
>JARGYV010100682.1:0-14734 GCA_029532675.1 Ornithodoros moubata
CAGTCCTCATTGAAGTTAGCCCAGGACGCGAACGACCCCTCCCCCATGTCTCCCCTTCCTTCCTAGTGTCTTCATCTGCCCACATCTGTACGCTGCTCATGGCTTCAAATGCGTTGCGACGCAACACGTAATTAGAAAAAAACAAGCAAAAAAACAAACTCTTGCAGGTGTGAAAGAAAACAACGACGACCATCTTACGTTTATTTTCGCGACGAAACTTTCGGGAGAGGTACGTAAAGCGAGCGCCACTAGCACAGTACCGTGATGTATCTTACCTAAATGTTTCAGTTGCGCTGCAGCAAACACACGTCAAATTCTCTAGCAGAGACGCAGCAAGCCCTCAGAACGTTTCCACACCTCTTACATACCGCGGACTGTACTTCATCTGCTGCGTCTAAACAGTAGTGCTACTTTTTGATATCTTTCTGCAACTGGCGCTTGGCATGCGTTCATCATTCAACATCTCCAGGGACCCTAATGCCCACCATTGTCACACTGGAGCGCTATATGAGAATGTTAGGTGAGTGAATGGAGAGGGCGAGGGACTGCGTAGAGAGAGATGCCTAATGTTGTGCTTACGCAGCGTGCCAGGGCTCAGGAGAGGGCGCAACAAACTGACGCCCGCTTGATAGAAACGCAGCATAAGCGCATTGAATCTAGCCCAGCGTTGAAAGAAATCGATGCGTCAGCGTTCACTTAGTTCACTTGTATGCTCATCAAGCTTAGCGACTAGATGACTCCTCTCAATCTGCGTCTACATAAAGGCGACAAAAGTATATCGACTTCATGATCAGGAAGCTCAAGCATGGAAGAAAATATTCCTCAGGACTTCTGATCATAGAATTTTCCAACGTGAAAGCTAGCCTGCATCGATGCCGTGTTATCAGAAGCTTTCCGACTTTACTTGTGAAATCGAATCCTTCCATATAAGCACGTCCATTCATGGATGGGAAGTCTCGCATTTAGCTTAGTGATGAACATAGATCGAGACGATGGGAACCAGCTCAGCTATTCAACCATTTCAAGGAGTTACGTTCACCGCGTACCGTGCCACCGATGGGTTGGGTTGGAGGGAACGTCGCGCATCTTCATCGCTTTCCGCTTAGGAGCCTCCCTGACTGCTTCGACGTGATAGTCGGTCGGCAACCGGCACTTCATTGGCCGAGACTCCGCAATGCGGCTAAAAATATAACTCCTTGTAACACCTGTTTTTCGACGAAATACTTTTCTGGTTACGCTGCTGACTTATCAACTAAATTTATCTCACATCCGCACAAAGAGCAAAGCGTGACCTGTCACACAATGCAAAGTCGAACACACAGTGATATGTAAGCAAGGATTACTTAAGCGGTCCTTTTGTCTTCCCGCTGTTTTTTCTTGCCTTGAGAGGCTTTAAAATGATGAATGGGGATCTAATATAGTTTGGTAATATAACTGATAAAAGCAACACCGTTTTCATTTCCTCGCTTGCAGGTTCCGACTCAGGTTCAGGATCTGCAAAGTTCTGTCTAATTTAGGTCGTACACCGTGTCCGCAAAGTACTGCTAGGTTCATCGACGATGTTGCTTGTCTATAGCTCTGGTCGAAAGTTTTGAGGCTGACATAAATTTCTCTTATTTTACACCAGTTGGGGTAGCTGCTATGCTGGTGACTTGCATTGGTATAGGTTCTTGTGAACTGTGGTCAGCTATTACTTCATACGGATAGAAACTTAATTTAGGAACGAGATCCCTATTCTCTCAAAATTTCATATCTGCCACGAATTGGTATGCTAACATCAGTGCAGTGACCTTTTGATAGCTTCAGAATAATGAGTAGCGATCACAGTTACTATCAATTTATCGATTCGTATGAGTGGTATGCGAGCGCTTCGGTTAGCTCACCATTTCAGTTTATTCTTCCGCCTTCGCCTGTCTGGCCATGAGCCACAGCAGCGTTTGGCCACGGATTTAGCGTGGGTATTGGTAAATTAGAAGTGGGCTGTTGCCGTTATGAACTGGTACAGAGCACTTTCGATGTCTTTTCACAGTGCCATAGATGTAGCTTTCCAAATAAGAGAATGGATGCCGGAGTGAAGGGGATTCCATGCCGGCGGCACGTGGCTTCAGACAGCATTACAGCTAAAAATGGGGGACCGTTTCACTCACGCCACACAGTGCACAAAGTGGGGAGTCTCGACGGACGCATCGATGCAAGTAAAAGTTCAGGGGTATGGCGAGGCATCTCAGTTTCGTTATCCACAATTCTTCAGTGCGCGAGGAACAGGACTACGGGCGCCACGGAAGAGCTAAGTGTTCATAACCGTCACGTGGTAGCTGGATGGAAGTTAGACGTTGCAGGCGTCGGAATCGGGCACGCAGGATGACAGGGAGCGGTGGCAGAACGGGTAGAATACGGATCGGGCGAATGACGGACGTAAGAGGATGCAGAGAAGGGCTCGCCAGGGCTGCCACCAAGGAAACACAGTCTGACAGGACAATCATTCGGCTGTGGGAGGGCGGTACTCGCATGAGGCCAAGGGCAACCGCCGCTAGCAGCTCTGCCTCAAAAATTGGAGTGTATTCCGGCAGCCGAATAGACAGGCAAGAGTCTAGCGAAGGGATGAACACACCAGCCTTCGCTTTCTCCTCAACGACCGAGGCGTCAGTTGAGATGACGAGGTGGTCAGGCCTTTCACTTAAGAAAACTGACAGCAGGGCGATCAGTGCTGATGTTGTCATCGCGTCTTCTTCTTCTGCCTTCTCCTCTCCTTCAGTGAATGTGCGAATAACTTCGTCTTTCTTTAGCAGTGGCTGCGCGCAATGATATGCGTGTTGTCTGTATTGCTCGGCATCACATCATGAAGGGTCCACGTGCAAGGAAATGTCTGCTTCCAATATTTCATTGAAGTCCACCATTTATCGAATTATTAGAAGCCTC
Source organism: Ornithodoros moubata (assembly GCA_029532675.1). NCBI lineage: Eukaryota > Metazoa > Arthropoda > Arachnida > Ixodida > Argasidae > Ornithodoros > Ornithodoros moubata. Next base: position 2,920 of record JARGYV010100682.1, read on the forward strand.
AGACAGGGAGGACTCATAGTCCTTCCATTTGTATGCACGCTGTCAGTACCTCGATCTTGTCCACTTACTGGATTGAGCATTCTGCCTCCCTTAGCAATCTACTGTCCACAGGAACAGTGGGTGTGTTTTTCATCAGGTAGGGGAGCTAACTATGGAGGTAGAGTGGGTTGAGGTTGTAGGGAATATCGTGAAGTCGTGTCTCTGGGCCGTGAGGAAACAGAACGTGGATACTAGGCGTGACTACCTTGCCAGTTTTGTATACTCGCGCGCAGTGAAGGATTTACTTGGAAGTTGCAGATCAGTTCCAGGGAGACAAAACGGCAGTACCCGAACCATCTCGACCATATGACTGTTGTGAAAGTTGGTACACGAAGGGATACCCCGCCTGAAGTAAAATCGCGCTATTGAAGAGCGTTCTTGATTGGTGCAGAGGGTCCTACGCCTGAGCATATAGGCATAAGTGCACAGCCTCATGCTACCGTGGGCAAATATTCGCGTCAGTGTGAGCTTAGATATCGTATTATATATTGATATGACAAGGTGATATGGTTCGATTGTCGTTCTGTTATATTTAAGTGACACGTACTTGTTTCCGCATAAATCGGCTACCTTGGCAAGGTTGGGGGGTCCCTAGTCATTACATAGAAGTGTTACATGAACAGTACGTCCGTAGCTTCAGCCTGGAGCATGTAAGTCCTATTTGTTTCGAGCGTGGACAAAGAGCCCTGGCTTTGTTGTGGAAACAGCAGGTCGGAGGTCACGGATACGTGCACGTACCCGTGTAGTTCAATTCAGTTCCCACGGCTGCAGTTTCCTATATCGCTATAATTGAGAAAAGTAACTATCAGGCTACTGTTCGTCGTGATACAACCGAACCCACGCAGCACAATGTGTATTGAAAGTTGTGTGCATTAGGGGTCGTCGGATTGATAAATGTTTCTTCTATAAGTCGTAGCGTGTCAGAGAGGCAGCGACCAACAAATAAGGCACCTGACGACCACTCCTGACTTTCAGTATTTTGTGCTGCTTGGGATGTACTGAAAATCCGGTGCAGGAGAGGTGGCCGTCAGCTATCTTTTCTATTTGTCACTGCTGATGTGCTGCAAACTACAAAAGCAAGTCTGATCAATCCGTCCACCCCTAATGCGTTATTTTAGTACATTGTGCTGCCTGAACAAAATTACAAACAAAAGTGAGGCTACGCCGATAACAATCCGTAGGTATCGTTATCATATCACGCGCGCAAACGATGAGACGCGTTCCTATGATACTGGAACTGTGGTTTTCGTGAAACATCTGGTGTAATGACCCACTCGTACTAAGAAAAAAAAAAAAAGAAAAGAAAAGAAAAAAGCTAAGTAAGGAAGAAAAAAGAGAAGAAACGGACGTCCGCAGTGTATGTTCCACTGCGTATATAAATTAACCGAGCTCGACTATCTTGCTCATTTATATGCCAGTCACAAAGAAACGTTAACGTCCACGTTGATAAGCGTGAAAGTACTTTGCACCGTTGCGACGTAGACATTGGTAGTGATGGGCTGACGTGGCTTGATGATCCTTGGGTAATTTCATGGCCAGTCATTTGCCACCTGAGTCGGCAACATTCTTCGCTTTTGCGCTCATCCAATTCGAGCATATACGTACTTCGCCGTTCGCAATTTCTCGTAAAATGATTTGGTTTTGGCTTTGGGAAACAACTGCGTTATTGTAATCAGAAGACTTTAATAGTGCTCGGGGAACTGTATTGCGAGTTGAATCCCGGGATTACTGCTATGTCTCGAAAGCGCGGGATTTTTCTTCTATTTCTGATATATATTTTCCGTAAGCCGCCTTTACGGCTGGGGCGAAAGAAATCTCTCTTGTCGGCGACGTTGCGCGCGCTACGGCTTTTCTACGGCACTTTTTACGAGTGGAAAAGGACGAGGACTACTGCTAGCGGATGGGTACAACTGTTTGCAAACTGATGTCCCAGCCTAATAGCACCAGAGTTCGCTTTTGATTCGGCAGCGGGCTTATGCACAATAGTTCGTTTCCGTGTCGAGAACAACACCCTTGCGTACTCTGCTTTCTTGCGACCATATTTCAGGCAACGTGATACGAAGTGACAGCTATATCGTCGAAGTAACATTCTTCTCCAATATTGTGATTGTATGTTCGCGTGGCTCTATTTCTTGTATTCACATAAAAAATAAAGAACTTGAGCAACTTCAACACAAAGTACATGCGGTCGTTGACACTTGATACTCGTGAGTCGTTACTAGTGGCGAGTCAAACAGAACACGTGAATGTTACACTGAATGTCAATTTCTAAAAAGTATTTCTAAATTATATACAGTAGAATAATTAGCTGATAGGGATAAAGCGTCCACAAGCGGAGCACCGCCAAGAAGGCACGATACACGTCAAAGTAGCTGCTTGCAGTACCCGTACCCCCATACGCAGTTGCCATGATTATACAAATGTGCATCATGGCGAAAAAATTGCCGCAATATGTCTACTGCTACCAATCTGGAAACTAACGACGTGCATTCTGCAGCAGGAAAAATTCTCATTCCGTCCCATGATCCCAGGATTATGCATGTGAATACTACAGACACAACTGTCGCTCGCAATCTTTCATGTTTTCTCATGCAATAAATGAAGTTCCAGCCTTTGCCATGAGACGTTTCTCGAAAACATTTGCTAAAGAGCTATACTGTTCCTTTGCGGGAATGCTTGTACTGGGACGTGTTCCTAGTTGCACGACGGCATGCACGGACGTGTGGGAGATACTGTGTTGTGTATATTGTGTACATAGGCTTGTAAAGATTGTCATCGTCATCGGTTATATCAATTTGCGAATATAATGAAGATAGTGTATAAATGCTAAAAAGTAAAGTAATTCGAGTAGTAAACACGTTAAACTGTATTGAATATAAACTAGAATACTGGAATGCAGTTCTAAACGAGGGAAAACACCTTGCATGCACTATAGGTTTAAACGTACCGTTTGTTCCGAACTGTATAGCTAAGCTCCTCGTCTTCGGACTAGCACATTTCCGGACGACCTCATAACAGTTCGAAGGGTATCTCGTCAGAGAAAGGTGCTTAATCCGTGTATTCTGTATACCAGTCACTATACTTCCTGTAGTACCAAAGTCTGTCCATCACAACTGGCTGCTCTACGCAAGAGTGCGTATTGATGCATGGTCATCAACATACGACCTATCACAGTGGAAGTAAAATAAGAAAGACATTTATGTCAGTCTCAAAACTCTTGACGGGGCTGTACAGTATTCAGGCAGTCCTACGACTGCGTATTGTCGAGAGTAACATAGACAATTGTATCAGAATGGGCACTACGCAACGCAATGGTAGATCATCAACATCGGCCAGCGGTCGTGGACAACAGTCTTCCTTGTGGATAACAGCTCATGAACAAACAGAAGTAGTAGTTCCACCGATGAAACCTGAACACTTATGATTATAGTTGTCTCGTCACATTAAGCCACGAAACCTGAACAGAGGCCACTCGTTGAGCAGCTCCGCAGTCCACCCGGTCCTCCAGAAGGTTCCATCGTCATTGATCGGCACTCGTGTAGAGGAATATCATCTCCTCTACAATATGTTATTCCCCACCTTAGACAGGCGAGGAGATCAAACGTGTGAACACATGCGGTACAGTGTACTCTCAGTGCTATTATCAGTCCTCAGTGTCTCTCCACACTCCCGCAAAAGCAAGACACTAGCGGTATTGTTGTGGATGTATTCTTCGTCTTGCAATGCTTGGCTTACATCTTCTTATATCCATATCCTATCAACGTGACAGTCGGTGGCATTCCAGCAGTGCTCAATTATCGTTGAGATCCCACAGATCTATGCGCACATTTTGTCTCTGTGGTTGCACCTTTTTATGCGATGAAGATTGTTCCTCAATCCTCAGTTTCACTGGCGTCACTAGGGGGTGCAGAATCGTGAAGTTAAAGATTAGACACCGTATTCCACTGTTCTATATAGATGCTGCTGCCATTGCAAATCAGCAATAATTAACTACACTCTACCGACGTTGGTATTACCCCATCTAAATGCAGAAAGGCTTCTGCGAATTCCGTGAAAACGAAACAGGTTACCCTTGAAGCGGAAAATAAGTTCTCTTAGTCCAGAGACCCTATTTCCCGCGAGCGGGTTATTCACAAGGAGAGAAAATTACTCCGAGGAACGGAAGGGTGACATACGTGCGCCGGGGAGTTTGAAGTGTATGGTTTATTTTTATGGCAAAACAGACTTCTTCAAAAATGTTTACAGCTGCAACGCGCTTTCTGCGCGTACTCAGTTTGAAGCTTAGATGAGCAACAAGAATGTGGAGTACCTTTTTATCCGCTGCATGGGTTACTCAAGCTTGATTTTTTGCTGGCGTGTTGAGGAAGCCAAGAGGGAAGGAAATAAACGCGGATACCATTAGTCGCATTATTGTCGACATGCGTACTAACACTCGCTGTAATGCAACCGTGTGCATGGGCTCCTTCGCTTGCGCGTCGTTCAACCAATCAACAATCTGCATGTATGTAAAAGACGTACGTATAGAGTAGAAAAAGAATGTAGACGTCATAGAATGTAGTAGTGTGTGGTTACTGGAAATGTTTTCAAAGGAGGGTGTAGGTGATGTGTGGGTATAAGATTAGTGATTATGTGAATGTAAGAGTAACATAGATCGAAGTTTGCCTGAAAAACGTAAACGAAGCTCAGTCGTAGTTGTTGTGGAGTGTCGTCAACTTCACAATATTGTCACGGATGAAAGGCAGATGGCAGTTAAACTGCGTAACCTGCAACCCCTTTATTAGCCTACTTGGCTACATTGCGAGTGTCCCAGTCGCACTCCACCACTACAACTCAACTATCTCCCGGCTTCGAGAGCAGCGCCTTTAAGGGATCGTCGAAGATTCTACAGAGGCCGCGACGCCTCGTTGGAGAGGGGATATAGCAAACGCTGCCCTAGCGGAGCCTGCGGGAGAGGAGGAAGGCTGTGACCTTGATCGGATGCTGACCCGGAAATGCGAGATTCCTCTCGGTTGAGCGAGAAAGTTCCATGATGTTCGACGCCGGCTTCCTGAGTGTGCTTCGTGGCAATATGTATGGGAGGCAATCATCGACAGGTAGAATACTCAGCACGAAATTAATACTCGGGTATCTTTGCAAGACCTCCCTTGCGCGGTCCTCTTGTTGCTTGGAGGATTACCCTATATTTTATCGAAAGAAAGACACTCTGTGGATATGTAAACAAATAATGGATGCCAGCTCTTCACATGACTGCAGAACAAGGGCGCCAGAGCGCCTCGTGATTTGTCAGTCAATAGATCAACACCTATATCATTCTTAGAATGAGGTACTGCGCGGGTTGTGTCCGTGAATGCTTTTTGAAGTAACTCAGCGGAATTAGTGAGGCTTAGTGAACATTTAAATTAGTGTCACTCAGAGAAAATACACCGTAACAGAATTGTTTCTGAGATGAATGAAAAGTCGATACAACGAGGAGTCTTGCTTTCAGGAAACTATTGGGTCTCGTGCTAGTTACCGAATTTTCATGTGGGAATATCCAATTTGTCACATCTGTGGTATAGCTTCGTTCCATGCTCTCGAGTCTACAGGTATTGTGGTAAATATAAAAACACTTACCTCCATTTTGGAAGGAATACCGCGTATATCGCAGGATACAAGTCACTTAACTTTGGTAATAAGCAAGTCTCATGACAGTATATTCTGACAGAATCCAGCAGCTCCTACAGCTTTTGCGTGAAGTCCGTGTATTTCATTAACTATACGTCGCGCGCTTTCAGAATATAACATGTTGTGTGTCGCTTTTGCCGACTGCTTTTATACCTAACACAGGTATTCGTCCGTAAGGTGTAGATGAGCATATCGGTTAACTTGAAGCGCAACATGCAATAATAATGTCACCCAAAATCAGTCAACCTCTCTTCTGAAGGAGTAGCCTTTACAACGAGGGGCTACCAGTTGCTTGGATCAATGTCATTCAGCTTTTCGGTAGCTGGTGTAGTGCTAATGTAGTAATAGGTTGCAGTTCTTTCGTGTTTCAACCTCGATTTACCACAGTCGTTATAATGGTTTCAACACGAGATTCGCGAACGTACGCAGTCCCACATAAATTCCAGCACAAAGTTGTGCACACACGTTTGTAGCTCCCGGAGTCACCTTATTACTTTCTATTAGGACGTTTTCAGATTTTATAAGCCGCACAAACATGCGCACACAAAATAATCAGATGAGCACAAAAGCTGCGCGGCTCCAAAAACTTTATTTCACGCCTGCGCCCACAAAGCTCTACATCGTAACTGCGCAGCTACGCAGTGCTGGTAATGCAAAGGGCCATTGTGTTTACTTTGATACAGGCGTGCAGGTACTCATAAGAACGCGTCCTACATAGCCGGGTCACTTTGGCACGGCGTCTCGACATAAGTGGGTTCAACATTTAATTGAATAGTTTCTATATCGGCCCACATAGCACGTTTACATGAAGGCTGTGCACACTTCAGACTATATGGGATAAAATTTGCTAAACTGTTTTTTTTTTATTAAAGAAAAATTATATTTGTGTTGATAAATATTGTCTCCGATAGATACTAACGGAGAAAACTGAGTTAATCTTCTATGTGAAGCAAATGAAACGTTTTCTTTCTTGGGATTTCACTGCATAACTCAGTTCACTATTCAGAATGTAGCTGCATTTTCTTCGTTACCGCGACCAGCGCGCATGCGCTGTAGGGGAACTGCCTCATTTGTGTTCAAGCTACCTGTGCAGAATAATCGGTTCAAACGTCGACTACCTGAAAGAAGAAACTTGTCTTCACCTGTGGTATGCGCTTGGGAACAGTAGTTTAAAAGATGGTTAACAAAGTCTCCAATTGGAATTGCCAAGGCCAATTCAAGAGGCGTAAAAGAGCAAAGGAGGCACACAATTCCATTACCTGTCAGGATATCCTTCAACTCACAGACATATGTATATATATATATATATAAGAACTGGAGGAGGAGGAGAGGAAGAAGAGCAGGAGCTGGAAGAAGAGGAGGAGGTCGGACGGACGCGTAAATATATAAGCAAATAGAAAAATGAAGCGCGGACAGCAGTAGTGCGGGAGTAATAGAAAAATATTTATTAGGGGCAGTTTGAGGAAATTAAAGGTCGACGTTTCGACGGCGGCGCCGTCTTCGTCAGGACTAAACTACTAGGCCTGCATGGGACCTAGCACTAGGACTACTTTAGTCGTATTTTTATATATATATATATATATATATATATATATATGTTTTTGTTTTATGTGCGCCTTTTAACGGTTTTCTGCTTTTATGTAGAGTTTCAGGCAGTTGAGCCGGTCGTTCTTGCAGTTTAGAGTTTGACATTAAGAAAGATAATCCTAGATCCAGGTCCTCTAAATTTCCAACATAAGGTTCAAGATAAGATAACAAAAAATGTTTCAACATAAATCAATGGGCAACGCCCCCATTCACTTCCGAATAACTGTTTGGCAACCGTGCGTGTTTCACCGAGCAACCATCAATCGCTAAGACTGATATTGATAATGGTGATGATGATGATGATTAGAATTTTCTTTCTGCGCATCAGCTACTATTGCCATAATGCGCCAAACAAAGATTATGAACGAACAGGTAAAATCTGCATGTTGAAGACTAAAACAAGGAGAGGTGAAACGTTGGGCATTAAAATTATAGATGTTTTAAAAGTCTAGTGTATTGATAATGGCAAAACACTGATGCCTGTTTCAATTTTATATGCCCTAAGCATTTTTAACTAACAGAACATTAATAAGCATAAGCCGCGCGTTTCAATTGATTGGCTGGGCGCAAACCTTCGGCAAGTAACGCAAAAGGAAATGCGGCTGGACACTAGGGGACTGAAATCTCTTTTGGCCTCCATAATAGGCAGGTGTCACGCATAAGACTGTCCTATGCTTCCGTGTCTCTCTCACTGATGACTTTACAACCAGCTGGAATTGTAGAGAGCAGGTAGGAATTATCATAATGAGGAGTTCGTGAGATCAAAGTAATGTCAAGAGTTGCCACGACAGGCCCAAACACAGTTCTTTCAGAAAATGAATTAATTTCGAAGACTTTTTTTTAAAAAGGAACTATAAAGTGGAAGGAAATACACATGCTGAAACTGTACAGAAAGTTATTGGGTGGCTGTACAGAGAACAGCGTTATTTATTATCCTAACAGCTTTCTGAGTAATAGAAGTTCAAAGGATTCTTTGTTAAGTTAGCGTTATGGTCTCAAATTAGCAATACTATTGCGTGGCCTTCTGTGTAGAGGGCCCAGAACCGGTGCAGGTATTTGCGACTATTTCGACAAAGCAGTTACAGAAGAAATGTTTGAAAAATAAATAACAGCACTATGAACTCCGCTTCATATCTGCGATATGAATCGGATATTGAAGCGTGAAATTTATTAATATGATATATTAATGAATAATAATGTTTTGTACGTCGTCATAGCCTTTCGATGAGAGACCCATTAGAGTCTCTTTAATGATAAGCCATTGCCCATCCGGGCATCACTCAATACTTGTTTGAGAATATCATACCGAGAAAGGACACCACAACTATGTTTTACATGAAGCAGAAAGAAATTTTCAGAAATTAGCTGTCAAATTTTTCTAGTGCATGAGAGATTGCCACCTCATCAGCCAGTCTCTTACGATTGATTTCTCCGCGCGCACCGGTTCACTGCAGCGAAAGCATGCTTTACAGGCAACGGCCGCGCACTGATGGGCTTTCAAAGCAGCGGAAATAAGCTGCCGTCTGTATGTGCGCATTGCGGTTGCAACACAGGCGCATTGTAAACACAGAACAACTTACTTCGCACTGTTTCTTACGTTATTTGTTCAAGTAATTAGTCATATTAAAATATTTACATATTTTGCTGCATTATGAAAGCGGGATGCACCAGAAATATTTTTAATATGAGACAGGCATGTCTCTGTTGAGAAGCATTAGTACTAAATGCCCATTATTAATTAGGTCTTTCAGTTCTGCGGTAAATAACTCGGCACGTAAAATACATACCAGACGTATGCACGCAGCGTTTGCCTATCACGCGTGCTGTGACGCACTAATCCTGCCTTTTTTTTCTTTCTTGTTTATTTATTTATTTATTCATTATTTTTTATTGAGGCTACACGAAAGTTTTTCTCATTCACAAAGGCAGTCATATGACGAGGCGACCTGGTGGCATAGCCAGTTCTACTGCTTGCATCCACATCTTCTGGATATCTCGTCCAGGGCTCTACTATTTGAGCCAAGTTAGTAGCACAGCTTCCCAGTCATTCCCGAAAGGCGTCAGTTGTTTGCACAGCCATAGCCGCAGTTTCACTTATCAGGCTTTTATTACAAAAGGTAGGATCCTGAACCTGTAATAAAGAAAGTGTGATTCGAAACCTTCCGCTTGATTATTTTATTTTATTTTTTTCGACGATTTTCTTCTCTCATTGCTCTCATTGTGAAGCTTGTTTGTGTCGTCTCGCAATATTTGCTTGTTCCAGCCTCAAATTACATTTTCTTGCGTATTCATGAAAATACACCATGGCCCATTCGAGACACTACAAATTTTCAGAAAAGAGCATTCAGAGAATAGAGTTGTCTTACAGGAGGCGTGGCTTCATTGTGGTTCATAGTGTGTCAGTGGCGTGGTAGTTTCATGGGGAAACAGCAAGGAAAGCAGCAGGATTTTTAATTTTTTATTTATTTATTTATTGTTTTTTGCTTTACAATGCCGGGATCCCAGTAGACATATTTTATTGTGTACTTTGACGGTCATTGCAGCTGATTCTCTCAGTTTGTTAAATACATGGATACACACATTTTCTTGGAACTCGTGTATCCCTTGTACATTATCGCCTAAGTCGCGATAAATGTCCTTGTTCAATTTCCACGCAGCTAAAGCCTTTCGTGTTCACTGTATTACTCTCCATGGTCTGTGTGGTTTAGACGGGAACGGACAGGTTGACAGAGTGACTGTGCCGCTTCCCATTACTGCTGAGGAGCTCGTAACCGTTATAGTAAAGCAAGGCAAGAGGTGATTATTTTTATCTTCTAACATGAGTGTAATATTGTGGTTGATGGAATGCGGGATGGTATATCTAATGTAAGAACCAAATGTAGCTCACTGCTTCAGTGAAGCACCCAGTGTCACCATTAACTATTTATCATGTATCTGCTGCTGCTGCGCCGGACGTGATATTAATGTTTATCTTCGGAAGAAAAGCCGTTGCAGCGAAACTAACGTCTCTTAGTTATTTAAGGCGCTGCTGCTCCCTGGAACACCTCCTTCGCGTTGACCTAAAGCGAATATGATGCGATTTTCTTATACTTTTCAGCATCATCCCTCCGCATATGATTTCTTTTTTAACTAGCGAGAACATCATCGGTCAACCTTCTTTACTAGGATACTGTTTCTACGCACATTTCGGAGAGCAGCCTAGCCATTACAGAGCGAAGAAGTCCATTTTTTCACTGCGTTTGACCGGTTCCATTTGGGCTGCCGATGTCTCCTACAGGGCCCGCATCCAGTATCCTAAGTGAGGTGTGAATGCATCTCCTTGAATATCAACATCACGTTTTTGAAAGTATCCCACTTTCGCGGATCATGTGAATAATGGCACCCTGGAGCCTGTCGGCACCACTTCCCAACGGGTAACTTTCAGAAAACATTTTACTAGAAGTGAAATAAAAATGAATCAGAGGGAGTGCGAGTGAGTGCCCGCAGGGATATGGGAGCTGGCGGCCCAGTTTCTCCGCCTTGTGTACCTTAACATTTGCGCAAGGAATATCTGTTATGGAATCCTAAATTGCTGCTTGATTAATCAAGCAAATAGTTGCTAGAACTGTGCACAATGACAAACATACACACTGACTGTGGTGGTACGCCGTGGCACAGACCGGTCCAAGCATATTCAGAATTCAAGGGGACTTCGCCCTCATTTTTGATTTCGGTGTAGTGTTATTATTTTTTTTAATTACAGTGCAGAATGAAGTTCTAAGTGTATTATAAACAGAAGGATATAAATATGATTGACGCGTCCCTGTTTGTTCCACTAGCAATGTTCATGGTAGTGTGCCCTTCGGATCGCGCGTGCATTTTTTTCTACTAAAATATCCGCTACATGTTTCATCAACTATATTCTTAAAACAAGGTTTCATCACACAATATGCAAAGCACCGCTATTGCTTCCAATCTCTGTTTCTCAGGTAGCATGGCGGATATGGCCTGGCGCGTATACGATAAGTACACCGGATCGTTAGAGAGCATTGTGCATTAAACTGAAAAAAAAAAAAAATCAAGCTCGAGTCAAAAAGAGAAGACCACTTCAAGATGCTTAAGCTCCAGAGAACAAAACAGGTGAATTATTCTGGGTTATTCCTGTGCTGGCTATCTGCCTAACAATGTGTTTATTTATTTATTATAAAGTCAGTCTATAAAAAGTTTATTTCTTTCGATATTTTTCGTTCAAGTTAAAGCTGGTTCTGAGCTCGTCTGCCTCGTTTTCTAATTTTGTCCAGGCTCAGGCAAACGTGTATTGCTGCACACCAGTGACATGGAAAGGCGCGATTTAAAGCCCAACGTAGCGGAGAGCTCCGTGTCACGGTTATTTTTCTGGGATAAAACGTGATTACCTTTATTTGTATTTTTTATTTGTATTTTATTTGATTATTTATTTGTAGCCCATCTTCGGGTCGCTACAGTGGATAACGATTTTTGTGTTTCCACTAATGCAGCTTTCCGATTCCTTGGGAGTACCGCCTCA
>JARGYV010100684.1:0-19716 GCA_029532675.1 Ornithodoros moubata
CGGCATAAGTGTCCCAGAAATGGCGTACGCCCACCGTTTTCAGCAAATGCCGTCTCTAAACGATATCATTTGGAACAGCGATTGGCCATCGTCGTGCTCTGCGGTGAAGTTCTGTTTTAAGAGTGCGCGAGAAAAATTTCAACCGCAGCCAATTCGCTACTAAAAGATGCTACACACTATAAGTAATACACTAAGGTCTGCGCAGTTTTCTTCGAATAACTTCCCTGAGCTCTGTGCGACGACATTGTCAAAACTAGAAGTGTTTATCGATAAAGAATTAGCATATGTAGATGATTGCAGCCTTCTTGTTGAAATGGTCCCGGTGGATAAAGACATGGACGAGGCTTTAAGTCACGAGAACGGGTTAAAAAACGTATAGTGCCCAGAACAAGTGTCCTGGCTGAAAAGGCAGAGACGCAGGCTATAGCTGGTGGATGCATTCCACAACTTCCATGCCTCAGTTCCTGGATTCGTCTCTTTTCTGTGTCCATATCACACTTGTATGTCATCAAGTGACCTGAATAGCAGGCCCTATTTTAGATGGATTCAAAATCTCGACTTTTATTTTCTCTGTATCCATCCATCCATCCTGACCACTGATTGCCCCGTAGAGATATATCGAAAAGAAAGTTTCGCGCTAATAGCAGCCGATTCCGATTTGTCCACGCTGGGGAATTTCGCTATGCATGTCTGCTGATTGATAAAATGACATAAATAGGGTAAACCTTACTGTAAATGAACAAGCGCGAATGTTTCCCCTGCAACGGTATGCTAGAAGTCGCAAAAAGAAAAAAAAAAAAAAGTCACCCACTTTTGTTCTAAGTCGTGTTATTACATCGGCGATGTCTCGAAACGGTCTTCAAAAGGAACGTTTGGGTCTCCGTCAATTACTAGAGCGCCGACAGAAATTTCGCGATACCTCGGGGGTGACGCGGGCCATTTCCTCACAACACTATCCAACCTAATTATTGTGTCCCGGTCAAATGACCCGAAGCTGTGTCGATATCCGCGTTGTCCCTCTCGCGTAAAATCAGATGTGTCATGTGTCACGGTATCATCAGCAAGGGAGTGGCCTCGCGAAATTTAATCTATCATCGTGGGACCTATTGCGCAAGCCCGTGGTCGGTTACTCGTGTTTCATGTCCGGCTTGGCCCTCCGCAAAGGAGGACAGGACGGACGCACAGCCCCCCTTGAGAGTTGGTTCCGCTCAAACATTTCCTGGCTTGCGAAATGGCCTTCTTCTATAACGGCATCGATATTCAATGCTCTGTGTACATGCTCACGGGAGGATGGCTTTAGGGGGAATGAAGTGGTAACTGGAACATATAATTTGTGCATCGCGGCTTTTCTGCTGCTGCCACCTTTGGCTCTCCTGTCAGTTATTACGCTGTAATTACTGGGACCCGTCTGACAGCTTTTTCATCATTGGTTCCGTTTTCGGGATGTTTCATGAATGTGCGCGATGACGATTTTAGTTGATGACAGGGTGATATCATTTAATACCATTCAATGTTGCGGGCCTTAAGTCTGTGGCGTTTTACACTCTAAAAGCAGGGCTTCATGAACTCCATAGCCCAGTGGAAACCAATCACCGTTTAGAACGAATGCCGATGTCGAACGAAGGTACTGCTACATTTGTTTAAGCAGAACCCCAGCTCCCAGTTATAGAACGAGCCTGCTTCCTTTGACGAAGCATTTGTCGCATCACGCATTGGCACGACATTCCAGCTCGAGCAAGGGCATGCCTTAAGGGCCCATCAGGACTTGGTCAATTCCCCCTGAGTGATGAGGTCTGCCTATCGTGAAACAGTATTTTCGCCGAGGGCGTGGTGAGCAGTTCCTTCATCTTCTGTGGCACCCACGGCGACCCACTTGGATAAGGATGTCTTGCCCAGAGAATGCGTTTAATGAGGCGTGAAGATAAAGGAGGCCGCATTCTCTTATTCAGCTCCACTTTGATAGCAGCGCGGGGGTGCCCGTTCATCGTGATTCAAGATTTTATGGCTACTGTTATGGCGCTCTGTGGTCAACTTCTGTGTCACATACCACTCGCAAGAGCTTTCCTTTTAGCTTTTCTATGTACGGGATTTCCATTAGTGGATCTGTTCCTCCTTGCCACTTGAAGAAAGCACGTTTTTCTTGGTTTCAGAGAGTGATTGCCCTGGCTAGCCACACGACATACTGTGACTACGGACTTCCAGTACTCTGGCTCTGTTCGGAAACATAATCATCGTTCGTCATTTTTACACTCCTTTCACAGTTTTCGTTTGTGAAAAATGTCGACATTCGCCCTGTTCTGTCTTTTTTCTTCTTTTGTTTGCTTTCTCACTTGTTTCTCTCTTTGCTGCAGTCATTTTAGGAGTTTCATGACTTGTTCCATGAAATTGTTACACCAACCCATTGCATGTTCGCCAACCCATTGCATGCCTCCTGCTTTCAGTATAAGAGCAACCGAAAGCTCCGCACTCGTATCGCCTGTAAGATTGAACCAAAGACGAATACGAGCGGAAAATGGTATTTCTACACACTTGGAGCTCCGCTCGACCGATCATGCAACTGCTTATTACTCGCTTCTGGGTTGCGCACGCAAGATATAATACACAGGGGTTGCTGTATTTATGAAGGTCGAGGAACTTGAAAGGCGGCCTTGAACCTGCTGCCCCAGATACAAAAACTGCCTTCGCAAAAGCACCGAGCACGCAGACTCAAAAAAGGCACCGATTTTCTGACGTCCAAAAACCGCCTCTTGAATTCCTTTTTTTATGTGTAGGATTTTTACCTTCGCTGATATTTATCGGCAGACGTGAGGCCGACGAATGTGGCAGGGTTACGCACGATTGCTCCCTCCTCATCTTCCCAGCGGTAGCTTATTCACAGTCTGTTTTTCGCGACCTTCATTTCTGGACATGTCCACGTATGTCAGAGTGATCGGAATGGCACAAATTGTAGATATACAGGCCGGCTCTTGTTTCTCTCTTTCTTTCTTCCCGTGGTATGCGGTGAAGTTACGTTTTGGTACTGTACAAAAGAAAACATTCAAGAAGAAAAAGACGAGACTGAAGAGTATTTATTTCCTCGTTAATGTACCCACCAACAACAAGCAAATTCCTTCTGGATGGTGCATGTACCACGTCGCTTTCGCAGCACAAATCCGTTATAGGCATGTAGTACAACAAAGAATAGATATTGGTAACAGTGCATACAAAAAGAAAATGGAAGAGCGTTTAAGGAGCTAGAAAGTCGTTGTATTGACATATAATACTGAGTCTTTCTCTCAAACACCGTCAGTGGCCGATGGTGTTCGACACGTTGTTATTGAGTGCCTGTTGTATGCGCGAAATGGGGCTAATTAAAACAAAAAAGTGAGAAAAGAAAACGGGAGGGTAAAACATAAGTGAAGCATAGCTGTCTTCTGGGGTCCATCGAAGTAAACTCGTTCAAGCAAGGCAGAATCGGTGGTTCTGCGGATAAGTCTATGCCGAAATTGATTCACGCAACAGTCTTCTCATGTGCAAGGTGTACATGTCTAGTGTGCATTCTAAGCAGGCTCTCCCACCTGTAGTTGAATCCCCCACGGAAAGATCTGTCACACAGAATACTAAGAGATCTCTGTTGCACCCTTTCAGCGCTTAAAACCTGTGTGAAATTTGACACATTCCATCTTACTGAGCCAAATTCAAATTTGCTCCGCACAAGCGACAAGTACAGCTAGATAACGTATTCCGTGCTGGAGAACTAAAACGCTAACATGGTTAAATGAGTCACGAGACCGATAGCGTGCTACTACTAACGTTTGAGACTCGCCCACGGAAGCACAATGTGCTGCATCATCCACTAGTGCTATAACGTTATCTTCGAGCACGTGGCCAAATAATAAAGGATCACGACATGGAGAGAATGTGATGGCCTTTGTTTTTGACTGGTTTACAACGAGACAATTTGAGACAAACGCATCTGAGTGTAAACTTGCACAGTCAGTCACAGACGACACACAGTGAAATATATTGGTATCATCGGCAAACAATAGCATACTGGAGTGTTGGATTCAATGCACAATGGCATAGATGTAGATGAAAAATATCAATGGCCCAAGGGGTACACCTGATGCACGCATGTTGGGAAGGCACAACGCTAGCGCAGGGCAACGTGGTGGCGGCGCCGGACATAGATGGCACTTAGCCAATGAGGCGATTGGCCAGGGCAGCGTCACCCCCAATTCTCCCTTTTGGCTTTTTTTTTTTTTTACATTGTACTAGGGGAATCTCTTCCATACGTGCCTGTTAAAAGGAATCACTTTGATCAACAGAAGTTTTCATAATTGCTCCCACTGTTGTCTTGTAATGGAACATCTTTGTTCACATGTTTCAGATATCGCGGCTAGCATCATATAAAGATGCCGCGCATAGGGTGCTCTTATTGTCTATAGTACCTGAACAGAAGTATTAACGCACACATGTACGCAAAATAGTTGGACATTTAGCGTACATAATAGCGTCTAGGAAGCGTACCGCATATAACGTAGAAATAAAAGGACGCAAATTACAGGTCGGTCTCGCACCTGCTGTTGGCAAACAGGGTATGGCCCTCCTCACAGTCGTACCCTATGCCTTCTCTGCCGTAACCATGTGATCAGCCGTGTACGATTTCGCAGGCGTCACATCCTCGGGTGCGAGGAAACCGGTCCTGCCAAAAAAATAATCTAAGCAAGGTCTCGATTATCCCGTCTAGAGTTAGCATCTGCCTTCTGTGCCCTGCTTCTGTCTCCTTTCTTTTTCGTAGGCGATTTTCTTTCTGTGGCCGAAAATGTAGGTCAGCGCTGCCATCACAACCTACGTCACTGCGGTGCATCGGGGTTGCTCCTATGTCACGGCCTCTGTGGTATACGGAGCTTTGTAATGTGCACATGACCAGAATTTCATAGAGTTAGGTTATTTTTGATACCATCAGGGCTACCGCGTTACTGAGTGGAGAGGAGTGGAATGTAGTGGGAAACAGCCGTCAGTAATACAATTATGCAAAAATCATACATACAGGTAACGCGTACAGGCATCCATACATTCACACCCAGATACAATTATTCAAAATGCGTGAGAGCGTTAGCAATATTTCATACACTCACTCCAGAATCCTAAGGTCTTAGTTTAAAAACACTGTACATACGTATTGTACAAAATAATAAACGCAGAAAAGTATGTAGTAGGTACACACAAAATGATTGCGGAAGGTAATTCCACTCCACTGAGGTCCGAGGAATGAAAGAGGTGGAGAAAATATTTGGTGGCTGTATAAGGCGCTTAAACTGGTGACCGCTCGTCAGTGAAACCTACGTTGGCGGACTAATGAGAAGGTCTTTTAAGATAAGATTGCGAAAGTAAACTTTATGAAATAGACAAATACGACTTATATTGGTCGAGTGTGTCGTTGACCGAAATTAACACTAATCCATATTAATTCATAAAGAAAATTATAATTTTGGGGGTAGTATTTCTCGCCCGTAATTTTATAGCTGTAGTTATATTTTGCGTAGTTTCCAATTTTTTGTGTATAAGGAGGCTCACGTAGGAGCCAGTGTTCGCCGGCGCTCAAATATTAACCTTGCCCACTGTGTACCGGTTAGGAGCGCGGTTTCCTATATTGAATCGTTTATGAATGGCAGGTTGAGCGAGTTTTGTGCGGCCGCGAGGATAGTTGCAAAGGTGTACAGGGACGCAACGAGCAGGCGACCCCTCAGTTAAATCGTCCTGCTCGTTAGACACCACAACACGCTGGGCCGTTTAACATAACATACGATGCATACTTCGTCGTACTACTTCTAAGAAATGTTTAAAATTTTCCCGCTTTCTTCGAGTGCTGAGGTATTTTTTACTTGCGTTTATTTGTTGCTCGTTTCGAGCTGGTTTTCGACGGAATGTCGTAATGAAAAACTATTTGATTCGGTCGTTCACTTTCTGAGCTGTGTGGGTATCGCGGTGCTGCTCTCTGATTGGATGCTGTGGTCGTTCGTGAGCTGTGTCGTCCGTGAAATCGAGGCGGTTCTGATACCGGGTTTCACGCTGTATAATCCAGTTTGGCGCGTGAAATTTTGCTTCGGGTGTAAAACGCAACGCGAGCGCCGAACAAAATAAAAAGTAAACGCACCATGCGGGTCGGCCTTCACTGAGATTACGCTCGTACTCCATGTTGCTCGATCGTATTTTACACATAAGTTGCTCGCCGAAATAAGCGTTATTGAGTCGATAGAAATCTTCCTTACTTTTTTTTAATCTCTCTATAGCGTCAACAGCGGATTAGCACTATATTTTGCTCTTTCTCGGTCCGATGGCACTGAAATTAAAACCAACAAAAAATACGGCTTAACTACTTATATACCAGCGAAATGTTAAGGTAGTTAGAGGGAAGCGCTATGTACTTTTGACTCTGCTGTCTTATCTGGAGCTCGTAGTCGAGCCGTGATATGTGCAATCACTTCTGAAAAGAACGATACTGCGCCTTCACCGTTCACCATCTACGAACGCGAAACAGGCAAACGACGGTTCCGAACATTGGACGTTAAAATAGTCTTCTTGTTGAACGCTTGAAAAATTTCTGCCGCGAAGCCAACAGCGCCGCGCGCGTGAACTGTGCTGCTGCCTGTTGGACAGTTCATGCATTTCAGCTCCTCCGTTTTTTCTTCGGTTCTTTCGTTTCACTCCTTTTATCTACTATCATTACCCTCACCGTCACTTGCCTTCTTGCCCGATCAGTACAGTCCACTGAAAATCGAGTGTATTAGGCTGAAGGAATTTTTCGAGGTTCTCGTAGCAAGGGACAGGGCACCTGTGAGGAGCACCCTCGATGCACAGTTCTGCCGCTCAGGTGGCGCAGATTGTGTCGTTACTGTCTGCAGTTGGCCTCATCGACATCGGCAACGTCACGAGTACATGGCAGCGGCAAGCACGAGAAGTGCGAGCAACTTGAAAAGTTATTTTAAAAAATTACTTCTGCGCGGACGAAGGGACAAGATAATCAAGGGTCTACTTGGTATTTTCATAAAAACAAATTGAAAAGTCGGCAGAAAAACTACGAAACGATTATGTTTTCAAGCATGCCTGGGGCAAATGAAAAGGGGGACTAATATTTCTACTCTTTGTGGTTATCACGCCTGTGCCGTCTCTCGGGATCAGCTGTTTACAAGTAAAAGGAAAGGCGATACGTTGTTACATGAGACAGGCAAGGAGGATTCCATAACGCAGTGATAACTTGACTCTGGAATGGCAGCGTGTCACTCCAGTTGTTTATCTCCAGAGGGGCATGCACAGAGAGGGTCCGAGTTATCTTCATTTGGTAACCTCAGGCAGGAATAGCAGATTTGTCTTATTGCACTTATACAGGGAGCGAGTATCACCACTATGAAGTGCTTTTCGCACAGACTATGCGAGACATGCATTCTTACATACTGGCGTCCCTCAATTTACAACGCATCGAATGTGCTCTGCACATCGTGGACATTGCTGTTTCGCCTTCAAAGCCTCGTGCTTTTCTGGACTTCTTGTTTTTTGTTTTGTTCGTTTTCTTGTTTTTTCCGTGTAACGCTGGAGCGATTCCGTTACACGGAGCCTGTTTTAAATATACCTAACTTTTATCAGTAAAACATAACGAAGAAAACGAACGGTGTTGTAGGCAAGGACAATGGCGTCGTGAACTCCAAATTCCATGTTCCGGAATATAGATCAGAGTATCTGATACGCGAGATTGGAAAGTCGACGCCCAAATAGTAGAGGAGTCACCCCTGAGGAAGAGACCGAGTGTCAAGAGAGAGACAGTTGCATGACAACTCCAAGTCCAGTTTGAGTGTTTCATGCTCATGTCGTCATCCCGTTCAGTTTCGCAGGCTGTATTAAGTCTATCATCTCACGTTCGGTGTGAATGGTTTGGTGTACCCGTGTCATTGACGAAGCTGCGCTAAAATGCCTTTAGCCAATAAATGTAATACACCACGAAGACGAATACTCCGCTGCGCGTCTGCTTGTAGCAGGCGATATGGTGTAACCAGTGTCCCCCTAGACTCATTTGAAGATTTGACGTTCATCTACATCTAGCAGGGCGCCATATTCCACTCCCTTGTCAGCTGTTGCTGCAAGGTACGCTGTCCAGACATAGATAGTGTGGAAGGGATGGCGTTGTAGATGTGACATGCTTCAAGTACCTATGTGTATCATGCGAGATAAGGAAACACTTCTTGCTGTACTCTCTGCTTGTTTCGGATAGCTTTCTCAGGAGATCTCGTGTATGTAGAAGCCTTCAGGGCACTTAGTGATATCCTGTGAAGTGAGAGCCGAGAACTATATTTGCCCTCGACGAAGGCCCATATCAGATCAGGAGATACGGACCGGATGACTTCCTTGTGCTCTTTCTGTTCACACTAAATAACGTGGTATCTTTGCGTGGCAGTGCGAGAACCAGCATTTTCAACGATATTGTGAGAATCGGTTGGTTTCATTGCCACTTGCATTATATGGCTACACGTCACACCGAGAACAGTTTTTACACGTTTAGCACGTTTTTTTTTGTTTTTGTTTTTTTTATCACGAAACATGGCTTCCCTCTTTAGCTATGCATATTTTAGCATATTTTGCTCTGAATAAATTTAGATGTTATTAACTGGAACGAAACAGGAATCTCCGATAAAAAAAATGAATAATAATACTACAAATAAAAGGACAGCATGCGCTGCCAGGGGAGCTACGCTCTTCACACGATAGCTTTCTTTAGGATCAACAATACGCTTGCAGGGCTATCGGATGTCTGTTGCCATGCATCAGCAGTTTGCTTACCTTGCAGTCTATAGCTTACTGGATAACGTACGGTAATGGGAAGCCCTGTGATGTTCTCTCCAGCTTTTTTTTTTTTTTTCCCTCTTCTTTTTTATTGACGATGAGTTCGAGTGATATATTTGAGCGCAGGAAGGAAACGGCAGGAATATGTGTACCATTATTTTTGTTTTATGCAGTTCAGAGCCGTGTGTACGTCAGTGCGAATGCTTTTGAAAGTCATTATGAGACACGATTCATTTGCTCCGTGTGGCTGCTAATAATTGAATAAGGTCCGAGGTCCCGGACGAAGCGAAATAAACAGTTCACTGTGTCAAGAAACGAATTGGAGAGAAGTGCAGGAAGCAGAAAGAAAAGTGAACTCAAGTTCATGGCATCTTAAACATTAAGTTGATGCTGCAGTAAATTCGTATATCTGGGCTTCCGAGTATGCTGTGGGATACCCTTTCTCACGTGTAGCACCGGGCGATTCCCGTGCTAGGAGCCGAAACTTTTATATATATGACTTGTTTCTTTTATAGCCCTGCATGGGAGCGCGTAGGTTGTTGCGTCCGATCCAGCAGACGACAGCACCGCACGGCAACCCTGAGTGAGGGCGCTCCGGTGAGTCGACTGTTTATCATGTGATGATGATCGTTTCGGGGGATGGGGCAAGGGTTTGAAGTACGCCTGACATACAGTTCCAAAGTACTGCACTGCGCAGTGTTGTGACGGTTGTCACAATACGAACATAATCTCGCAAGATGGTTGCGAGAGTGCTTCTTGTGGTTGCGTTCCTCACTTGTGAGTATCACATTTAACTCTCATTGTGCTTTTGTGAATTGCGTTTAGTATATATATACTGGCGTACTGTTTATATCTGGCATGTTTCCCGTCGTCACTCTTGGCTGTTCATCCTCCTTAGATTTTCATACCGTAAATTTAGAGTTAAAAACTTCAGTTTGTATCATTGTTTTCCAACGATTGCAGTATAAACCACGCGTATAGATTTGTTTTGTGTCAGGGCCTTTGTTCGCTTGTCGTTTCCTTTGTGTCGGTGCAAGTTCAGAATCAGAACTTGAACCTTTCGTTTTTCTCAGTTTCGCCAGGTACAGTATCACAACATTGAGTTGCTTGACACCCCAAACCCTTTGAGGAAAGTTTTTGTAATCACGATTGTTTAAACGGAGAAGACTATTTTATTCTGGAACTGCAGTAGCCGCATGATCGAGTGCGATTAAAAAAAGTCTGCGGTGCAATATGCAAAAGCAGTGCTTTATGGGTGCATTTCCGGTATTCTTCTAACTGGCGTCACAGTTCGTGAAGGTGGATTCTGCTCTCACTGCACCTGCATAGCCTCATCATAAGCCAAAACCGTGAAAAGGATTGGTTGACAGCACTGCAAAGTAGGCACTGCTAGTCTAAGCATTACTCAGGAAGTCCGCGAAAATGAGGCACAGTCAGGGAGGTACAGGAAGAGTGCCTCCATGGCTGTAGCAGTTTTACAGCGAGACTTCGGCACCCCATTCATGGGAAATTCAAAGCACTTTCTCTTCTAGGAAAATTCTTGCATTCGTTTAGTGTAACAGCCTTTTCCTTTTTATTTGTTCCATAAGGAAACCATGTTATTGTTTAGAGCACCCAGCATATAAATATTTGTGTTCAGGAATACGCCGATGAGACATCAGTGCTAACACAAGTCATAATCTCATGTTTATGTAGATCTAATGAGAACTAGTGCCACACTTGTAGCAAGGGAGGCACTAATTTAAAAAATGTTATGATGGTTTTTAGGTTTTGTTGGGTCCTATGCTTGTTAGACTACACATACACAATGAAGATTGACAGCAGGCTTTCTCTCAGCGCACAAGAATGGTGCACACTTGGGTTTCCATAAACTTAACATACATGTTCATAGCGCTGCTGTATGCATTCACATGTGTTTCTCCAGTGTTTGCAGGTATCAGCAGCCTACCTGTGATCAAACCGACTGACGAAGTTTGCCAGTCATTAACTACGTCATGCGAGGATTTGTTTGTTGCGTCATCTTGCAAGGTAGTAAAGACATGCATCTCAGAAGTCTGGGAGGTGCTCGACGTCCCTCTTGACAAGGTACGAAGACCATGATGTACCAGAAGGTTATAAAATGTCTAATGGTTAACTTTTCTTACCATGACTCAGACGAGTCTTCATTTCAAGTTCCAGCAACAGCAGGAAATGGCTTTTCCATCCAAAAACATCCAAAGCACCTAACTTTATGTTGTCAAAGCACATTCACATGCATCCGGGGTGAAACTTGACCAGTTTAACTAGATGTTTTTGGCATACCAATCATGCATGTGTTAACACGCTCACAGAAATAGCTCCTTACATTTGTGTGATTTTCAGAGTAATGTCTGCAATATCTGCAAAGAAATGGTTCAAGAGGCAAGAGATCAGCTTTTGAGCAATGAAACACAGGTTTGTGCAGTGTCTATGTTCCTTCCGATGAAGCACAATCTTATTTTGGCATTAATATGCAAATATATTGGCATATATTAATTTTGACACAATCTTAGTTAAGCAGTGCTAACACTAGCTAGCAACCTTGAGTGTTTGAATGAATGTGTGACATTTCTCTTTTGCAAGTGCATATACTATGTGTTAGTTTGTGTCACATCAGTCTGGAGACACAAAGAAAGAGGGGGGATTCCTAGTTTTGGCTCATGTATCTTTAACAATCGCCACCATTTTTTTTTTTTTTTTTTTTTGTTGTCTCGGTGAGTATAGGAGGAAACAAGGGAATGCAATCTTTAACTGGATGGCACCATCAGTGAATTGTTAAATAGACTCGGGCATTGATAAACTCTCCTTATGGAGATCACAGCAGCACAATGAAGATTTTGTAAGGACATGATCTGGGTCCCTCCTTGCAACAAATGTCATTTCCCACTAACTTGCTGGGGACGATCAGTGGTTCATTGCACTCGGGAAAAACACAAGACGTGTAGCACTTCCTGTACGTGATCTGATTTAGCTATTAGGCAGCAAATATTAGATATAAATAACACCTGGGAAATGTCCGGCAAGAAACCTTGGAATGACAGTAAGTGTTTCTCTCTTTTAGGAAGAACTAAGGGAGGTTCTTGAGGGCAGCTGTAAGCTGATTCCTGTAGAAATATTTGAAGACATGGTAAGTGCTAAATGTCTCCTCCTAAGGACTGGATAAAAGCAGTTGCCACATGCTCCTATACAGTTAACTTTGACGTTAGTCCTTCCTTGTCACTGCATAAAATGTAGGATTTGTTTTTGTTTACAGTGCATCAAAATGGTCGACGAGTTCATTCCTGACCTCATAGACATCCTTGTCTCGAGAATGGTAAGATGACCAGCTGATGGACCAGTTAAATATATGTGTTACGGGAATGTGCAATAGTTTGTTTATCTCGTTTCTTCTCACACATGTTAGGTAAAAGTGAAAGGCTCTCTTTCTTTGCAGGACCCCGATCAAGTCTGCACCATTGCGGGGCTCTGTAACACAGACTTCTTAAAGCGGATGAACATGCAACAGAGCATGATAATGTCTGTAAGTCAGCCATATGCTCATATACTTATATACATACTATACATTTAGTAGCCAGAAATTTGTTATCAATTTATGATTCATATGTATATATCTGTGCACCTCACACATTTCTAATTGTCTTTCTCCTTTATTGAAGATGTTGCAATCTCGCATTGTCCTCTCACCCCTGGCAACTTCCGTCCAGAAGTCTCCTTTGGGGGACTGTCCCCGATGTCTGAAGAATCTAAAACCTGCCAAAGCAGTCATGAAACTTTTGCCCGAGGTAGTAGTTGACAGAAAGTGTGATATATGCTAGAGGAAGTGAATGGATATTTCTGGTTGTAGGTCCAAGTAGAGCTCTTGGCATTGAAATTGTGTCAGGACCATCACAAGGACAACCTGTCTGAGGTCAGTACTGAGCATTTCGCTCTGAAGAGAATTGCGAGCCCTTTCTGACGTGTAAAGTCTTAGGTTTAGCTAAGCAGTCATGTAGGTTTAATCACCTTAAACTCATTCTTTTCTTTGATGTCCAGTGCCCGCACATCGTAAAGAAGTATGTCACTCCTGTGTACAACTACTTTTATGAAACGGTGAGATTGGCTTGTGATAAGTTGTGCTTGATGCTTGTGGTACCTGCATACATTACTGAAACAGCTTGTTCATTCCTTTTTGTGTGCAGTGCCTGTAAGTATTCAGTTGGGATTTTTTGGCAAATACGTCCCGCATAAATATGCTTTTAACAGTTTTCAGTACTATGATTTTTGGTCATGCTACTTGCTCTCGTGAATTTTTCTTGATACCAATGCATCTCTCTCTTTCTGTTAATTGATTTCTTTCTTCAAGGCCACAAACCAAATTTGTGTTGACATCCAGCGGTGCCCATCCAGTGAAACTCTAAGACGCACTGTACGTATATAAGTCTCTTGGGAGTATCTTTATCATGTCTGCTTGATGGCTCATGACTTTTTCATAAAAGCTTGAACTTAAAACTATATAAGAGAAACTAAAACATAGCCGAGAATTGTGTTGATACTGGATTTTTGAGGTTGGAAGCTGTTGCGCAAAGTTAGAATAATTACTGAGATTTCCATGTTAATGCTTTTGTTACAGCTTGCAGCTAACAAAGTAAATGTTAGTACGCTTTTAGCACGTTCTGCCACCGTTCTGCTTAAGGCTTCTAGAGGTGCAAGCATGACTTCCAATGTGTGCTGAATTTCATGCACTTGTTTGCGGTTGACACATATTGCATGTCAGAGAGCCCTAATACTAAATTGTAAATTACAGTAAAACACAGTACAGTATTACAGTATGTAAATACCGTACTGTGAAGTGTAGTATTTTCATTTCCAGTGTATTAATTTTTGCGCAGCTTCCGCGTAGTTACTTAAAACATGCGTACGTTGCAAAGATTGGTATGTTTAACGTACCGTCCTAGGTCCATTAGTGCCATGACAAGGTGGTATATTGTGCCCTTCGATTTGTCATTGACTACTATAAGTATTCCATATATTGCTTAAGTGACACTCATGTACAATTACTTTAACACTCATGTTAAAATATACTGCTTTTTGTGCATCGCTTTATGTGCCAATTACTTAAGAACACTCGAAACTTGCTTCAAAATATCAGGTGCCATTGGTGAAGGCTGATGATGACCTGACATGTGACTTCTGCAAGCAACTGGTGGGAAGCTTAAGAAACTTCCTGGAAGCAAATACCACCCATGTGAGTAATGCAGCACGAATACATAGTCGCTCGTAGAAGGACCATTGCAGTTATAAAGTTTAACCTCAGGACGAGCTGAAGCAAGCTGTCTTGTCCCTTTGTGAAGATCTTGGTTCTGCTGCTGAAGAGGTGTGTACAGCATAAATCGAGCATTGTCAGCCGAAGTGCCACCAGCAAGCAATAAAAAGTGCACCATCTAAAACAATAAATGTTTCCCTTTTTCATGTTTGTTCTTGCAGTGCCAGAATCTCCTGGATGAGTACTTCGACATGTTTTATGCCTATTTGCTTGAGGCAGTGGTGAGTTTGTTATAGTACTACATGGCTTCAGACTTGTGTGCAGATTTTGAAGTTAATTGCTGTACCACTTGCAGCTTGCTGCAGAGGCTTCTGTGAAAATTTGTTCTGACTAGAGTTTATCCATTAACTTTTACTGTTTTTGCCCTGGTTGTAGGAGCCACAAAGGTTTTGTTCTACAATCGGTCTGTGCCCAACCTCCAGCATACGTGTTCCTCTTGTGAAAATGTTCCCAGCAATACCAGCAGCAAACCGTATTGCAAAGGTAAGCAGACAGATTTAATTCACATAATATATTCTTTGCTTTATGAGTAGCACTATTAGGCTTATCGCATATGTTTGATGAATGGCGCTTTAGCTGTACATGCTGCTGCTACTAACTTATCCTTGTCTTCCTGGGTACGCCCACAAAAGACGGTATACCCAAAGAAGGCAGGCATTGCAGATCTGTCCAAAGTAACACCACTGGTGAAGCTGACACCAGGCATCCCCGTCAAATATCTCAAGAAAGGTGCGTCAGTGGAGTAACGTTTACATAGTATTTCCCATCCAGCAGTGTGAAAATTGGTTCCATTTTAAAATTTATTATTTTCGTTTTGTGTACAGTTGACCCGGACCAAATCGAGTGTGAAATCTGCATGTATCTTGTGAAGTTCCTGGATGCTGCTGTCGAAGACAAAAAGAATGAAGTGAGGTTTAAAACGGCGTCACATATTACTAGAGTGACAAATGTTTATTAACTGATTGGCATAACTTGCTACTGTGGACATCGAGAACAGCAAAATTCTTAACAAATATAAAACATGCACCTACCAGTTCGAAAACTAAGACTGTCTCCACAATTACATTTAAGGAAGGTGGTTTTTGTTTCGAGCAGTGCAGTTTGCATGACAGTCAGTTCATACAAAACCTAATGTTAGTTTTATCACAAACAGCAACAACTTCTGCTGCATTTCCTGCTTGTTTCGTTAATCAGGAGGAAATCAAGCATGCCCTGGAAGAGGCCTGCAAGCTGACTCCCCCTCACTTGCGTGGCAAGTGCATGCAGTTAGTTGACAAATATGTGGATGCTATTGTCCAGATCATCATCAACGATGGTGATCCAACAACTGTGTGTGGACTCCTGGGTCTTTGCACTGGTATATTTATCCCTTTAGGCTCAGATTACCGTACCATGTGACAGATTTTGATTTTACTTCAAGGCCTTTACTCAGCCTTGGATGTCAAAAGTAATGTGAGTGCTGAAATAGGAAAGCCTCCTCGAGGTAAGCCATCGAACTAGAAAAAATTATGCTTAGTGTATTGAGCGTTGGTTCTGCAGTAGTTAATTTCTTTTAAACAGACAACATTGAATGTGAGTTGTGCAAGACTGTGATAGAATTCCTGGAAGACAACTTACTAGAAGATGTAACAAAGGTAAAGCGTGATATACATATGTGTGTATGTATGCCTGTTGTATATGTCTTTTCATTCTTTGGTGCTTATATGTGTAGTTCTTTTTTTTTTTTTTTTTTCAATATTTTTAATAATTTTGGAATGTTCATCTGTGTTGTGTTGTGTGTGTGTGCTTTTTTTCCCCCTACAGATCTGGGTGTGTTCAGGTTAAAACCCACTTGACGCACTACATTCACGGAGATGTCCATGTAGCATGGAGAAATCTGTCTCTGCTCCAGTATTTTTGGAAGCGTATACTGTGTGTTCTCCAGTAGAAACACTCTAGAACTTAGCAACATGAGGGAGATTAGATAATATGTCACAGACGACCCAGTCATTTGCTTCATTGGTACCGAGCACAATTTTACAACAGTTTTTTGACATAAAACTACACCACACTATGCACCTCCAGGAAACTCCCCTTCATTCTGAAAAAAAAAAAAACAAAAAAAAACATATACCATATTGCATGAAGTACTGGATTATGTGCAGGTACCTTTGGGACTTTGTACCGAATTGAGAAAAAGATGTTAACATTAGTTCAGAATATTGTGCAAATTATTGCTTTCAGAATTGAAAAGTTAATTGGTTAAAAGTTAATCACGTTAAATTTCTGGTTAACTGCATTCTTCAGTGTTATGTGTTTTGCCATTGGACACTTTGTATAAGGGATATCTTTATATTCTTATGTGTTCACCCAGGATGTTCTGGAAGAGATCCTTGATGGAATATGCGACCTGATTGGCGGGAACCAAGGACAGGAATGCAGAACTCTTGTAGACAAGTACATTGATGTGATTCTCGACTACATCACAGGCGATGTAGCGGCCACTGCTATCTGCGGGTTGATTGAACTATGTGAAGGTAATGACAATTTTTGATCACATAACTTTTGATCCATAGCTCTGTATGAGCTTCTGTTTGTTTTGTGCAATCTCAGTTGCATCTCTATATAGCTTATGCAAAATGTCAAATTCAAATCAAGTATGAGTTCATTCACAGGGAGTCTCTGACATTGAAGTGCGCATGACACTCTGCGCGTCTGCCATCAATCACGGGCTTCTATATCAAATGATAAAGGCTCTGGCCCAGTAACTCTGTCTTGATCTACCATCCCTTTACTGCACTGCAGAAAAAAAGTTTGTTATCTTGATGTTGTGATTGCTGATGATTGAGCACCATTTGTTAAGCTATAATTTGTGTGTGCAATTTTAAAAATGATTCACAGACTTGAAGGTTTAAAATGTTTCAATTCCGTCGCGTACTCAATTTGAATTCAGTGTCCAATATGTATTCGAACGGCTTCAATTTCTGTTGTCGACACATTTTTCGTCTGCAATGCCCGTTGCAGGTGGGCAAGCATCTTTGCCGTCATCACTTCAGCAGACACCTGCCCAGACTGAAAATATCATGGACTGCGCTATCTGCAAACTTGTTGTGGAAGGAGTACAAGCTAAACTGCAAGATAATGCATCAAGGGTATTATTTTCGTGCCATAGAAAGATTTTATGGCATCAATCATCTTAATTGACTGGGCTTAATGCTATATCTAGGATTTGATAAAAGAAAAGGTGCTCGAGGACTGCAACCTTCTCTCTTCTGATGGCCGAGAGAAGTGTGTTGAGTTGGTGAACAAAAACTTTGATTATTGGGCTGACCACCTTGTGAAAGACCTCAGTGTTGCAGAAGTCTGTATTGCACTTGAACAGTGTCCTGCATGTGAGTGCCCTTTTATCTGACTTTACCTTAAAAACTATTGGATCTTCTCTTGATGGGAACCAGATATTAGGTGTTCAGAACAACATTCAGTTTTGGCAGTTCTTTCAAGTATGAAATCACAAAATATCGCAGCAGTTAAAGAAGGCGGCTAATGGAAACACTGCAGTTAACCTCAGGGTTGCCCCCTTTGCTGTACATGATGACTGGAGCAGGCTGTTAAGTGTTACTTCTTTCGAGTAATTCTACAGTTCCACTACCTTTTTGCAGCTGGCCAAGTTGTCACTATGCCCGAGTCGCAAAAGTGCCTGAAAGATGATGGTCCTGTGTGTGCTGTGTGCACGTATGTCGTGCAGTTTGTTGACAGTGCGCTGAAGGATAAGAAAACTGAGGTGAACTCTACTTTACCATTCAAATTTTTAACTGCCCACTGTTCGAATGCCAGATGGGCTTGCCATTTATCAGTGCTTCTGTTTGTAGGAAGAAATAAAGGATGCACTTGATACGGTTTGTGACCTGGTTCCAGAATCGAGCAAAGTAGAGTGCCTCAATATGGTCAACACTTATCTCGACCTTATAATTTCACTCATCGTTCAAGATTTTGCACCACATCAAGTTTGCCAGTTCCTTAGCCTGTGTTCTTCCTGTGAGTATAGATTGTACCGTAAAAGTCTACGGCGGCCCCAGTATATTGAGCCTTTAAAGGGCTAGTTGGGTTGGTTCCAGAGAAACATATCCTCTTTCCCAGGATCAGGGAACTGGCTGAGTGCTTTATTGTGACCCTCTGAGAACAATTACTGTACGCCAACTTTCAGGTTGGGGTAAAGAACAGCCAGTTCTGGCCCATGTGATGCTGAAGGTTCGCGTTAACTGAAGAGACCTACCCGGGTGCTTTTTTTTTTTTTAAGCGAGTTCCCCCCCCCTCCCCCTGGTGGTATACGACAAATCAAATCAACTAATTTCTTCAGTTTTGTTCACCATATTCATGATTTTGGCTTAAGCAGGTACAGCTTAACCAGAGTATACTGTATTTATCCAAAATAATTCGACCCAGATGTCAACCCTCGCCCCCCCATTTTCGGATGGGCAAAAAAGAAAAGAAAAGCGATGAGACAAAAAGTTACTCACTTGTCATCAGAAGGCTACTCCTCTTCCACCGTGCTACCGTGCCCCTTGTCACTGCTGTAGCGTGCATCATTATTTACATGTAGTCTGAACTTTTTAAAAGCAGGAATTACAGTGCCACGGGCACGACCGCGTCAGGACCAGCAGTGTTTTCCACTGCAAGATCACACCACGTTCTTTTCTCCACTCACGTGCAACGCGCTCAAAGACCCCAAATTTTCGTTCTGCAGCACAGTTCGTTTCTTCTGCGTACAATATCACACTGCACTTGAAAGACTCGGGGAATGAACATCGGACCTCCCCATTATGTGTACTATACCATCATTCTGCGTCCTATGTAATATTTCACTTTGCACTTGTTCCCACTTGAATGAGGCTTACCACATAATAGGAAACGCTAACCACAGAAGGCACTCTGGAGTGCCTATTTATGAAAGGTACCCTGAGCGGAGAGGAGAGGGGGCATCGAGGGAGGAGTAGGAGAGGAAAAGGGGAGAGCTGATCCGATTGCAAGTCGACCCCCCTACTTTTCAGCTGTTGGTTTCAGAAAAACTGGTCGACTGACGTTCGAACTAGTACGGTGCTGTACTTCCAGTCTTACAACGTACAGACTGTGTAGGCAGCACTGCATGTATGGATAGAAACGTTGCTAAAAGAACCAGTAGGCTGAGAATGGCTTTGTGGATTCTAAAGATCCCACCTTTTCCTTTTAGAAGCCTAGGTCTCCCAAGGGTGAGGAGTGTCCTTTGATACTCGAGCACAGGTAGATTTTTTTCAGTTAGATGTGATGCATCACAGTATGATGCTGCTTAAGGTGACTGAGATGTTTGAACAGATTAATTGCCTAAAAAGAGGAGGTTAGAATTAACATGTGAAAAGTTTTAGCTGCTCTGACTGTTGCCGTTTCAGTCACTCGGTTAAGTTGGGTCCTAGCTTCCAACAGGGTTTGCAGGTTCACGTGATTGCCCGTAGAGCGTTGATGTACTTTTGACGTTTCAACTTTTCGTCCACTTGACAATGGTAACCATGCGCACATGATGGATTTCGGTTCAGGCTAAATTCCATTCCATGTTCCATTTTTTTTTT